>OVBE01001614.1:0-35427 GCA_900406425.1 Iberis pinnata
ATTCCGTTCTAGGTGCCCTAACATCTAATTCCGTTCTAGATTCCTCTATCCTATCTGACACTGAAATGCTACTGCTACTACTAGCAACAATATGATCAGGTCGTTCTCCATATAAGTACCAAACCTTATAAGTCAGCAAAAAACCATTCATATACAAGTGATTCCAGACTATGTCTATCCTAACATGATGATTATTCCAACATAAAAAACATGGACATGTTAACTTACGACTTTTGCCCCGAGGTTGTCGACACGCTAATTCCATGAATTCCATCACACCATTCGCATATTCCTCATTCAAAAGATTTGTCTCTGGATTCACCCTCTCACCATCCATCCACGATCGAAAATAAGGAGGAATAGATATTTTATAACTATGTTTGTGAATTTGTGTGTGAAATAATGATAGGAAGTGTTTTGGTTATATAGAAAATTTTCTTACAGATTTCTGACGGATAAATCCGTTAGAAATATCAAATATATCTGTTGGTAACGGCTAATAACGGATAGATTACATCGGGAAAATTACTGACGGAATTTCAGACGGATTTCTGGCGGGATTTACTCGTCAGTAATATTCCGTCAAAAATTCCGTCAGAAATTTCTGACGGTCACTATTTCCATCACTGTTTCCGTCAGTTTTTTCTGACAGATTTTTCTCGTCAGAAATTTCCGTCACAAATCTCCTTATTTTCTTTTAGTGAATATACGAGTGAATAAATTGTTTTTGCATTGTAAGGCAACCCAAAAATCGCCATTATGTGTACGCCGGATATTGTTTAGTGGACCTAGGACCCTTGCGAATATTTCGTTGATTCTGGTTTTTGAACTTTTGACCCATAACCTATGGAGTATTCCAGTACCTCCTTCGCAAGTGATTAGAAATGATCCGTTTTTGCTTAGAGCTTGACCATTAGGTAAATGAGGTTTGTCCATTATAACTTTGACTTCTTTCTTTTTCATATCGTATCTAATCACTCTTCCCATTCTTTCTCCGGATATATACATGTAGAATACTTCCCTATAAAAAAACAATATCATCACATGTTTTACAAGTTAGTTACACCAAACTAAAATGTTAAGATGAGGCGGTCCTCGAAGCATCTCAATAAGACAACGATAATCAACTTTTTAGTATTTTTACGATATGTATGAGTTACAAACCTCTAAACTTTAAATAAATTATATAATTAAAAATTTTACTAGTTTATGACTAGATTTTAACGGGAGATTAGTCTGAATGAGTAATTCGGTATTAATTGGAAAATACCAATAATTTTTAATCGGAATTTCCAGCGAATTAACCCTGATCTATGTGTGTTGATTGGAAATTTAGTCAAAAATCGTGTTTTTGACTAATTTTCAACCATACAGTCGAAAAATTTTCTACTTATTCTCATAGTAAATTGACTTCAAAAATAAATAAAAAATTTTATAGTCTTCGAAATTTTAAGACTTGTCATGCGTTATAGGGAAAATGTAGTAAATATAAATTTTACCTGAAGTTGTACTTCTCACTACTATCATTGAAAGTAGAAAACATCTTCCTCTTCGTCTATATCCATTTGGTTTGCAAACATTACTTTACGACCTTCGGCTTTATTAACGACTAACTTGGCCAAGCCTCCCTCTGGTCCCAACCTTCATGATCACAAAGTAACCATCACATATGTACAAGTCTACTGTTTTACTATCGAAGCTAAGTCCCAATGGCCAGGGCCGGCTCAAATATATTATGGACCCTTGGGCGAACAAAATTTTGTAAATTTTTTATATTTAATTTATAAACAAATTTGTTACATAATTCACTATTAACCGTTTATGTGTAAATCTTAACCAGAAAATTTATTCAAAAGCTCTAAAATATATATATATATATATATTTATGAGCTTTTTCTAATTAATATTTTAAAATTATATATACAATATTTTATAAAAAAAATAAAAAGACCCTTAAATTAATAGTATATAGGACGGGGCTTTGCGCCGATCGCACCTTTTGTCCCCCTAGTTAAGCCACCTCTGCCAATGGTCTACCACAACTTGGTACTACTTGATGTCTCGAACAGTTATCTCTTCATTCACCAACAAAAAAAAACAATCAAATTGATTGGAACCTTTGAGTCGAAAGCCTTAAATCTAATTAAAAGATTGAACACATCTACTAAATCCTAATGCATATTTCTCCACATAAATTCATATTTTTTGTCAACAATATCATAAACCATTACAAATCTTGGTTATATATATTTTCATATAATTTTAAAAGTAATAAAGATATGACGTAAAGTTTGAAAGGGTTCTTAAAAATACAACAGTCAAATTTGTGCTCGTAAATATCATTAAAAACATCTTTTACAAAAATACCTCTAATTTTTTTTCTCCAAAAAATATCACAAAACTAAAATATACTTTAAACCTTCAAATTTAAACTATAAACCCTAGTAACTATATCATAAATCTATAATAATAAACTTAAACCGAAAATTATAAATTATAAACCTTTAAAATCATTTTTATGCTATATGTTTTTTTGGAAAAATCATTTTTATGTTTGTAGTATTTTTTTGTAGAAAAAATAGTTACATAGTGGTCTTATAGATCATAGTTTAGAGAGAGGTGAAAGAGTGATGCTCCCATGCCCGACTCCTAATGCAGATCACTAAGACCTTTCAAGACTTTTATTTTCTTTTGCCTAACCTTGCTTAGGCTCTTTTTACATTAATATAGCACCTGTCTTTTTTGGTCGGCGGAAAAAAGACCTTTTTACAAGTATCGTAGATAGAATTCGATTAAAGGCATTATCTTGGTCCTCGAAATTTCTCTCTACTGCCGGAAAGATGGTTCTTTTAAAGAGTAGTCTCGATAATATCTCCGTTTGATATGTCGTGCTTTAAGCTACCTTTCTCTCTTTGTAACCGTATCAAATCGGCGTTAACAAGATTTTGGTGGGATTCGAGAACTCAAGAAAAGAAAGTGGCTTGGATTTTTTGGGATAAAATGATACAATCAAAATGCCAGGTGATCTCGACTTCAAAGATATACCTAGCTTGAATGACGCCATGTTAGCCAAGCTAAGTTGGCGACTCTTAAAGAACTCACATTTTATGTTAGCCCATCTACTACAAGGAAAATATTTCCATGTGGAATTCTCGTAGAGTGTATCCTAACCACCCCCCCCCTCCACTCTACGTTGTCGCACGAATGGAGAAGCATACTTATTGGCCGGGATTTGTTGAAAAAGAATATGGGATGGGCACTTGGCAATGGTGAAACTATTAGAATTTGGTCCGATTTTTGGTTGAATCATGCTTCACAATCCATACCTATGGGCCTAGTGAACGTAAATGATTCAACAAATTGGTTTCCTCCCTTTTCAAGCCAAATTCTTTTGATTGGAATAGAACTAAGATTAAAGAGCTTCTACTGGAATGGAAAAATGAAATATTAAAGCTCAAACCCAGCAAAGTTGGAGCTCCATACTCACTTATTTGGCTTAATAAAACTCATGGAGAGTACTCAACAAAAACATGGTACGCATCAGCTATTACGGACTCAAAATAGGAGAATAATGCTGATTTAGGCACACTCCCCATACCTTTCGGTTGGATCCCATCTATATGGGCGAAGAAACTATCTAACAAGATAAAAATCTTGATTTGGAAAGCAAGTCACAATGCTCTTCCTGTGGAAGAACGATTATGTGCCTAATCTATCACCCAAAATCCAGCTTGTAAACATTGCGGAGCTCCGGAAACAATACGACACTTATCCTTTGATTGTGTGTTGGCCAAGAAAGTGTGGAGCTTGGAACCATTACACAATTTTATGCAACTTGATCCAACAACTTCATTTAAGGCAAGTTGGACATAGTTGGTGAACCTTACAGCTAACCCTCCTTCAGGTATCTCTGACACAAACCTGGCGGCTTGGATATTGTGGACCATATATATGGATTGCTCGAAACCATTTTTTATTTCAAGGAAGGAGCTTTATGGAAACAGAGACTGTTGAGAAAGCTATCATTAACGCAAAAGAGTGGCAAGAAGCCCAAGTCTCTCAATCCAACCCGACTTCAAAATCTTAACCAGAGAGGATCCCGGTCTCATCATCTTCATACCATTGTAGGACAGATGCAGCTTGGTGTCCCCAATTAAAAGTCGCAGGCCTAGCAACAATTTTGTTAAGACCATTCAACCTCAATCACTTTTTCCAGGGCAGAACAGTTTGTAAACTCTCCACTCACAACGGAATATCTAGCAATTCGAGAAGCTATGGAGCAATGCATATCGCGTGGAATTACAAACCTGCAGATTGAGACAGATTCTCAGACATTAGCAAAAGCTTGGAAAACAAAAGGCCAAATCTCAGAGATTTATGGAATCATGGAGGATATCAATTCACTAGCCTCAAACCTTTCTTGTTTTGTTATCAATTATATTCCCATATCTGCTAATGAAGAGGCGGATGCTTTGGCAAAGCTCTCCCTCCAATCATTTGTATTGAACTCATCTTAATTTATCTAAATCACAGTTGACAAAAAAAAGATAGTTATATTTTTGAAGCAAAAAGTAGCATTTATAGAATACAAACTTATTTTTTGTGGTATTATATATGTAAATTTTATCAAGTTTGAATCCTACAGTGACATTTATTTTCTTTGTGAAGATCAATAAAAGTCCATTAAAATTAAAGAACCTGTGTGGAGAAGTGTAGACGAAATCGACCCAACCAAGTTCTTGGCCACGCCATTTGAGAATGCGACCCAACCAAATTCACCTTGTGGATTAAATTCAAGACTTTTTGGTCCATCACCAGGAAGAGGAATAGTCTTAGCCACATGGAGAACGTGTTTACTGCTCTTTAAACGGTATGGTTTTATGATTGATGACCAAAAGAAAAAGCAAATGACGACTATAATAATCGGAGCAGCAGTGACCGGCGTTAAAACTCTCCGGCTAATAATCGTCATTTTCTAATCTCTCTATTTATGGCTAACTTAGGAGAGAATGTGAGTGATGTGACTTGAAATTTAATTTTTACTCTATAATATAAATAGAAATAAATTGAGGGAGACAACGAGTGTAACTTGGACTCATCATATGTTAATTACTTTATAGTATAAAATTAAATTACTTTGGATTTTCTTTTTATTTTTCTTAATATTCTGTTTGTGTTTGTGACCATTATGTTTTAGCGTTTTGTTAGCGTTCTTACCAACACCGTTTAATCACATATTTCTCTTTAGAAAAACTTGGTGAAAAGGGATTTTTTAATGACTGATAATCAGATGCAAATCTAATTCTAAGCTGCTTGAGTTCAAATAAACAAATCCAAGTTGCTTTCTCAAGTGACTTTGTCTTTTTCCACCACAAAATGTGCAAATTTAGGTTTGATATTAATATGTTTACCAAGGATCTAAGTGGTTTATTGGTTATGTCACATGTGTTGTCTTGTTATCATACTTGAGATTAAACATGATTATTCGTTATACGAGTACATTTTATCTATTTATGAAATTTGGATTACGGAACCAATCTGTTGTGATCCATAAAGTAATGCAAGAAACAAATATTTATATTGTGTTAGTATAAAATATTTTACATTAGGGACAAAACACAAGTATATAAAGATATAAATCAATTAACTCATTGTTAATTAATTTTGAATTGTAATACTTTTAATATAATATTTAAATCATATAATATTTAAATCTAATCTATTTTGTAGTCGGACTTAGAATTACTTTCACAATTTTTTTTCTATAATCATTCGAGATTAATAGTTAGAAGAATTATTATTTTGAAGGAGTACATTAAATAAATATATCACACCAAAAATATAAAAGAAAAAGTATTAACATATAAAAGAAGTAGATTACCCGATCACTCATTATCAACCAATTTTAAAATTCGAACAATTCATATTTGACATCTCGTGGGTTTTTAATACTCAAAATTAGAATATGTTAATATGTTTTGGAGGTTTTGAAATTTACACAAGGATTTCTTGAATATTCTGATTATTTATTTATGTAATTAGTAAAACAATATCTTCTTACAAAATTCTGTACCAACTTACAATACCACGTGTATGAAAGTTGGTGACATATAAAGGGTATTATTCAATTACTGCTTTTAAATCAACTACTTTATATTTAAAATCATCAAAATTTAAAAGTGTACAAAATTTATTTGCAGAGATTTTTAAAATTTTGTAGTATTCAGTTGGAAAGATTTTAAAAATCCTTACAGTTTACCTTGGATTTTAAATTCATATATTTATTAATAGAACTTCACCACAAGTCATTTCAAATCCATTCAAATACAAAGATTTTAAAAATCATTTGTGGGTTTTTTAATAGAATGTAAATATCATATAAATGAACAAGGAGAGATCCTAAAATAGTTTATTTGCAAAAAAAAAAAAAAAAAAAAAAAAAAAAACAANACTACACAAACATCAAAATTTTCACTTGCAAATGATCAATAAAGCCAATTTTCCATCAGACACTGAAACTTTCTTCTTGTCCTTCGAGCTGTGATAAGATTCCTCACTTCTCTATCTATGGATGCGAAGATCCTTGTGGAAGTAACAATTTATGCATTGTGGATGAAGTTGTTCATCTGCCTCCAAATTGCATAGACAAAGAAATGAAGCATAATCTTGCGGAGTAGGGAGGGAGCTGTGATGGATGAATGAGATACCCAGGTCATCATTGTGTTCCAATCATGGAAGATTGCTTGGTGGAGCCTTAATCTGTGAAGAATGAGGAACCAAACTGCTGTTGAAAATGGACAAGAGAGAAATAAGTGTTCTCTTGATTCATCGCTAATGGAACAGAGACAACAGCTTGGTTGAATAAGCATTCCCCAACGTATTAATCTATTTTTTGTAGGAAGACGTCCCAGATTTGTAACCCAGAGTGTGAAAGAGTGTCATGGTGAGTGGCCCTTAAACCAGACTATCTTTGCCCATTGTTTGCTTGTGTCTTGAGGTTGAATATCCTCCCATTCAAGTCTCGCTGAGTAGGTAGTTGAAGTGCTATATCTGCAACACCAAGTAAAAGAATCAGATTTATCTAGAGATATGGGTAAGTTTATAGTCGATAAGTAGCAGTGTAGGTGGACTTCCCGCTCTGATCTTGGTGGTGGCAGTATCCATCCTTTTGTATTTAAGACATCCCCGACTACAGCATCACGGCTAATCCTAAGAGAGGAGGGCCCATATGGGCCAATATAGTCAATGAGCGTGCCTAGAGGACACCAATAATCGTACCAGAACTTTCATGTTTTTCCGTCGTTAATGGTGCATCGAATGAACTAATGAGCTAGTGGTCAGAGGTTTAAGATTGCATTCCATACTTGAGTTGGTCTTCTTTGTTATAAGTTCCCAGAAAGATTTATTTTTGATGTAGTGGAGCTTATGCCAAGCCACCCAAAGCGATTATGATCCAGAGAAAAGGGTCCAATGGAAACGTAATCTTAAAAAGTGATTCCAAATAGTGAAGCGTCTTAGACCAAGACCCCCTTAATTTTTTGGTAAACAGACCCGATACCAAGATACTTTTGCCGAGAATCCCCTCTCTAAGTTGCCAGCCCATAAGAAGTGAGAACATAGACCTTCAATCTGTTTGATGCAGCTTGTAGGTAGGGTAAACGCCATTGACCAGAAGTTCATGATACCGGTAATAACCATTTTTAATAACTGAAGATGACCCGGAAAATATAGTGATTTGGAATCCTAGAGGTTGAATTTTTGCTTTTATTAACTCCATCAAAGGTGCATATTCTTCCACTCTCAACTTTCTGCTCATCAGAGGATGGCCCAAATATCTAATTGGTAGAGAGCCTACGTTGAAACCAAAGCTCCGAGTATTCTCCGATTCAAGAGGGCTAAGTCCTCCATAAAAGATTTTAGTTTTGTCTATGTTCATTTTCAATCTAGTCCATGAAGAGAACATGCCAATAGTGTCCATAATTCCTTGCAGAGAGGAGCAATTTCCATAAAAAAAAAAAAAATTCACGTCATCGGTGAAGAGGAGATGAGATAGCTCTAGAGGATGAGTTTTAGGGTGATAGCCAATGTTCCTGCATGGTAGTTGGAGGTTAAAAGACCTGTAAGCACTTGTGAAAGAAAGATGAAGAGATAAAGAGAGAGCGGGTCTCCTTGTCGTAGTCCTTTCCCACTTGCGAAATATCCCTATTTAGAGAGATACAGAAGGTCGCAGTAGTAATACAAGCTTTGATCCACAATATAAATTTTGTTGGGATGCCAATTGCTGCTAAGAGCTTTAGTATGAAACTCCATCTTACACTATCGAACGCTTATTTAAGGTCAACATTAAGCAAGGCACACTCTGAGATGTTTTTCCGACCATAACCTTGAATAATCTATGTGGCTAATTGAACATGCTCCACTAGCAGACGTTTCGGTAGGAAAGTTTTTTGAAATGGTGAGATTATATACGATAAAAGCAGCTTCAATCTAGAAGACAATAGACGCGCAATCACTTTGTAGACTGTGTTTAGATAGAATATTAGCCAGAATTCAGAGGGAGATGATGCGGTAGGTGTTTTAGGGATGAGTATTAGGGTGGTCGCATTCCACTTCCTAAGGATTTTTCCAGAGCGAAAAAGTTCTTGGATTGCATCCGTAACTTCAGGGCCAATGAATTCCCACAAGGTGATGAAGAATTCAGAGGAATAGCCATCAGGTCTGCAAGCTTTGTTTCGCGGTAGAGAGAAGAAACAATTTTTAATTTCCAAGTCTGTGAAAGTTGCTTCTAGTGCTTGAATTTGATCTTGAGAACACCTAAAAGGAACGAGATCTTGGAGATCATAGTCCGCTACAAGGGATGTGTCGTCGTTTGGCCCAAGTAGATTTGAGAAATATTGAAGACATAATTCATGCTTAAGAGATTTTCTTTCAACTTTGTTTCCCCTTTCATCTAGTAAGAAATGGACCCTATTTATAGCAGCCCTTGTACTTGCATAACAGTGGAAGTACCAAGAATTTGTATCTCCATCACACAACCAGTGTAGCCTTGACTTTTGGAGAAGAAAAGCTTCCTCTGTCTTTGCAAGGACTAACCACTTTTAAAAAACTTTAATTTCCAGAGAAACTACAGCAGACGAGGGGTTTAAAAGGACATGTTGTTGTATGACGTCAAGTGCATCTTTCGCCTATGTCGTTCGCTTTTGAATGTCATAGAAGTTCTGCCTATTGAATTGCTTTATAAGAGGTTTGATTCCTTTGAGCTTTTTAGACAGCCTAAACATTGTAGATCCTACAGGTGAGAGGGAAAACCATTTGTGAGCAACAGTATAAATAAATTCCTTTGATTGCAGCAAAAAATTATTGAATTTAAAAGGTCGATTTGAGATTGCACGAGTCGGGTCTAAGACAATGGAGGCTGAAGCGTGGTCGGAGAACTCTGGACTGCCAAAGAATGTTGTTGCCGATGGAAAAATGGATGACCAGTCTTCATTTATGAGGATGCGATCCAGCTTTTTGCAATTGGCTGAGATTCACGCTTGTTCCACTAAGTATATAAAGTTCCTATGAAGTTCAAGTCTTGAAGCGATGAAAAGAAGAGGCAATTGCTTAGGTCTCTTATTCTTCTGTCAAGGTTATGGCATTGGCGGGTTGAATGTTCCGAAAGAGACATAATTTGATTAAAGTCCCGTAAGACTGCCCAAGCTTTACCCTGAATGTTGATAGAAGATGATAAGGTGCATAATTCCTGCCAAAGGACTCTATGAACAACTTCATCATTTGAGGCGTAAACAAATGAAACAATGAACGAAACAGGGTTTGTGGATAACCGGGCTTCACAAGCGATCATTTGCAGTGATTTATTGATGATTGTAATAGATACTGATGGGTGCCAAACAACCCAAATTTTTCTAAGAGGGGAGAAATTGTAGTTATCTTCAAAAAACCAACCCGGAAATACTCCATTTACAAATTTATTTTGCTTTAATGGGTTGACATGCGTCTCCAAAAGACTACACAAAAGTGGCTTGTGGGATTTTGCACGTTTCTTAAAACCGGCACGGTGAGACGATATATTAAACCCGCGCACATTCCAACAAAATATATCACTACGCATAAATTAGTTAAGTTTGAGGCTTTTGCCTCGGCCTTTGGCGAGCTTTTGCTGCCGCTTTGAAATGATCATTGTGAAAGGGGGCTCTTCTTCAGCCAAATCTTCTTCTAGTGAGGCATCAGAGGGAACATCTGTTGAGTCCGAGGAAATGGGGCTTATGAGGCCTGAAATCATTTGTGGTTTGAATAACACTGGATTTTAAAATCTGATTTAAAAACCTTCTTCGAATAACACTAGATTTCAAACTCTATTAATGAATGGATTTCAAATACTATAATCAATAACACGAGATTCTAAAATAGAATTTAAAATCAACTATTGAATAACACTATATTATAAAGCAAATGGAGTTGATTTAAAGTCCATCATTGAATAACAACCCCATAAATTATTTGATTTTAATTTTTTCAATTTGAAATTATTTTTATATGGTTATAACGAACCGTTTAATTAGTCTATGAAAGAAGGTAAAATCAAATTTCATGCGATTAAAAATGCGCTAATAGACAAAAACCACTATACTACAAATACTTTTCTATATGACATGCATATTATAATCAAATGTTCATTATATTTTTTGGATCATAACAATCGGTATCGCAGATTTAAACTTACTAAAAAAAAAATTTTATATACGCATAATAAATACTCCCTCTGTTTCTAAAAGAAAGATTTTCTAGATTTTATATTTGTTTTTTAAAGATAGACTTTTTCAATTTTCTATATAATATTTATTGATAATTTGTGGTTTTCAATAAACATTGATTAAAAATATTGGATTTGTTGAATTACTATTGGTTTAAATTTATGGAAAGTTGTTGTGTACAAAAATCAATGTATTTATTATCTATAGTTAATATAATTTATTAATATGTGTGAAAATTCTAAAAAATCTATTATTTAAAATCGAAGGAAGTAGTAAATTAAATTATGTTTAATAAAAGAAACAACAAAAATAACAATGGACTTTAATACTCAACTTCGTTTCATCTACATTTGTATGATGTATAAACGACCTAGTTTAGAACATATCAATGGACTTTAAGTAAGCCCACTAATCTACCCAATTTAGAACATATAACAAAATGTATTATCCAGCCCATTGGATACACATGAAAAAATGACTCGAGAATAATTCACAAAGGAAAAAATAATATTGTTGAAGTGCAAATGATTAAAATATGAGTCGACAGTCAAATATTTGCTGTATGATCTTCCCAAAGTAAAGTTATATATATAGATATTGTTATATATATACACAATATCGTGAATATATCATGAATTGATATATTGTGATATACTATACTATAAAGTTAAAAAAAAAATATTGTGGAATATTATTTTGTATGCGTGATGTGTGGATCATGGGAACTGGATCAGTCAGCAAGCTAATTTTGTATTGTCAGCTTCTCGCACTAGTGCCAAGGTATTTAAATTTTAAAATGTACATATTCACTATTTAAAAGTAAAAAGTACTGACTATTATTAAATACATGGTTGATTACAATTACAAAAAAAAAAAAAAAAAAAAAANAACGTCTATATGTAGTTTATTTTATAAACTAGTATATTAGCAACTCACACAAAAAATTAATGTAGTTTATTTTATAAACTAGTATATTAGCAGAAACGAATAAATTAGTTTAATGTTGCAATTCACACGAAAAATAGTATTGCAACTCACACAAAAAAATTAATTGATGCTTTAAGTAAAAATATTTTTGTTTCGAATTTTATGATGTTTTTACATGCAAATTTATATAATTATATATCTTTTATTTTCTATGACCAATTATTTATACATCTTTTGTATTGTTGATAGTTTTTTCGGATATAAAGCTTAATGTAGTTTTTTATTTAGAAAAAAATACTAATTTATATATGTAAAAAATTAACATTGATTATTTGTAAGATTATAAAATGGTTTAGTTACATAAGCAAAATCAAATTAAAAATTTTGTTTGTTGTAAATAGAGTCGAAGAAGAAAAACAAATAAAGCTAACGTAAGTATGATATTTTTACTGAAATAATATTAAATATATAGTTTACGTTGTTGACAACAAATATATAGAAAATGTTATGTAATTATTAAATTTGCAAATAATATTGATAAAAAATGTAATTATTTGGACTAGAATGAGAAAGAAACAACAATTATTGTAATTATTTCAAAGATATGAAATTATACGAACTAAAACAAGTAAATAGTATTTGAGGTTTTGAAAAGTAAATTAGATTCCACTATTTAACCTCTTAAAAGTTGAAGGTTTGTTGGAAAAGAAAAACCTAAAGTTTTAAAGATTTGAAAGTTTGTTGGAGATGTTCTAAATATAAGAAATGAGTTTACTATCTTCTTTACTTACCAAAAACTTAAAGAAACATAATCATACAAACTTTATATTTTAAATGATACATGATTACTATCAATGAGTTGGTTCAATCGGTCAATCGCAATCGTTGGTGATAGTGTGTTTCTGGATTCAATTCACGGTAAGAAAGATGATTTATGCCTTAAACATATTGATTTAAAGCTTTGATCGATATTTGAGATTTAGATTTAAAATAACTCTTCTTATTAACTTTAGAAAATAACTCAAAATTAAAGCCCTCAATTCTCATAAGTTATGCCACAACTTAGCATTTTTTATATAATCACTAATCTCTTATTCTTTATTAGATTACATATAAGATTTGATAACTCTTAAATATATTCTAGATATCTCCTGGAATATATTAGAATCTCCTAAGCTTATCTTATTTAAACCTAAATAGGAACTTTCATTTTCTCTCAAGCTATCTTCAAGCTTAGAATAATATTCTCCCCCTTAAGCTTGAACTCCTTAATAGCCAATTCTTGAACTCCAACAATGTCCCTCATTTTCTTGAATTTATTTCGACTGAGTGCGTTTGTTAGAATATCAGCTTTTTGTTCAGTTCCAGGTAAATGCTCTACTTCTACATGTTTATTCTCAACACATTCACGTATGAAATGATACCTCTTGTGTACATGTTTACTTCTTCCATGAAAGACATGGTTCTTTGTAAGAGCTATTGTAGATCGATTGTCAATGTGAATCGTTACCTTCTTGTGCGATTTACCTAAGATTTCTTCGATAAGTTCTTGAAGTCATAGCGCTTGCTTTGCTGCTTCAGTTTCTGCCATAAACTATGCTTCACAAGATGATAAAGCCACGATTTCTTGCTTCCTTGAGCTCTAAGTAATAAGACGTTCATCAAAGTAAAAGATATGACCTGATGTACTTTTTCCATCGTTTGGATCTTCATTATGTCTACTATTAAGTTCAGCTCCATTTGATTCTTTTGGCTCATTCATGTATATACTTAGAACGCATACATAATAGAATGATTCGGCCTTGTGTGCAACAAGTATCTGAGGCAGCCAATATTTCTCCTGGATTTTTTTCATCAATGCTCTTCTCTTCAGGTGATTTTGATAGTTTAAGTTCATAATCCATTGGTATGTGAGTTGTATTGCATGCGATCATCCATGTTTCTTATCATATTTTGGTCGCATATCTTTCTTGATGGAGTATGATACATCTTTCGAGTTGAAGCACTTCGATACCTAGGTAATATGTCAATTTACCTAAGTCATTCATCTCAAATTTAGTCGACATCCTTCCTTGAAATCATGTATTAGTTTCAACATTGAGCCCGCGACTAATAGGTCATCAACATAGACAACAACAAGTAAAAATGTTCTTTCTCTTTTTTCGATATAAAGAGGGTTCTTTTGTACACTTTATAAAACCTAATTCCTTGAGAATAGTATTGAGCTTAGTATTTCATGCTCTTGGAACTTGTCTTAGACCATAAAGTGCTTTGTTCAAGCGATATACTTTTCTTTCTTTCCTCTTTATTTCAAATCCATCAGGTTGAGCAACATAAACTTCTTCTTTTAGTTCGCCGTGAAGGAATGCAATTTTTACATCTAGGTAACGAATCTCCCACTCATTCGAAGCGACTAGAGCTATAATCGATCTTATCGTCTCAATTCAGGATACTGGTGCAAATACTTCATCAAAGTCTATGTCATACCTCTGCACATACTCTTTTGCAACAAGTCTTGCTTTGTACTTGTTTATGCTTCCATATGAGTGTCTCTTTATCTTGAAAACCTAATTTAATCTGATAGGCTTTGCTCCTTTCGGAATATCTACTAATTCTCATGTCTTTTTTTTTATGATCAAAGTCATCTCTTCATTGTAACTCCAAGGCTCTACATCCATTAAAAGAAGCAATTGCATGCTCTCGGTTTCTCTGATCAATACGTAATCATTGAGATATGATGGTTGATTTCTTTGTCGTTCTGATCTTCTAAGACCGTGAGAAGGCAGCTTCCTCTTGGCTTCGGTTTCGTCTTCGTTTGGAGTGGCTTCTTCTTTGTCACTTGTATTGTTTTCCTCTTCTTTAGCCACAGTTTCTTCTCCTTCTTTAGATATTTCTTCTTCATCTTTTGCTTCATCGAATGTAATCTCCTAGAGATTCCTTTGAATTGCATCATTAGTTGGTTGAGTTTCGTTCCCCCTCTTATCATAATCCCAACTTATTTCTTCATCAAAGGTCACATCCCTACTTACTACAATTTTCGATGGTTTAGATAATATAAGCGATAGACTTTTGAACCTGGATCGGTTCCTAGGTGTACTAATATTTAAGATCTATCATCTAACTTTTTTAGATGAAATGTTTCTATTTTTTTTGTAGCCAGTGCATCAAAATACATGAAGATGTTTGATGCTTGGTTTCTTGCTTTTGAAACTTTTGTATGAAGTTTGTGTCTTCAATGACATTGTCATGACTCGGTTTAGGAGATATGTGGCATGTCTTAAGCTTCTCCCCACAAATAATTCGACATATTCATATACTTAAGGATACTTCTTGTCATCTCCATTGACGTTATGTTTCTCCTTTCTACTCTCCTGTTTTATTGAAGTGTGTAAGGTACGATTAAATGTCTCTTGATTCCTAATTTTTAGAAAAAAATTTGAAATTCATGAGACATGAATTTTCCACCTCTATCTCTTCTTAATTTCTTGACTACAGCTCATGTTTCTTTATCAATTAATGCCTTGAAACCTTTGAACTTTTTGAATGCATCACTTTTCTCATTTAATAAGATAGTCCACATGTATCGCGACTTGTCATCTATTAGGACAAAAATGTATCTCTTTTGTGCAGGTGTAGGAAGTGTGATTGATCCACAAAGCTCTCCATGCACAAGCTCTGGTATGTGTTGTGCTTGAAAATTGTAGTCTTAGGAAATGAGTTTCTTACTTGTTTATCAAGTAAGCATGATACACAAGTTTTCTTTTCTATCTTTATTATTGGCAAGCCAACAATTAGCTCTTTTGTCATCATGGTTTACATGGTTTTGGTTCCAATGTGCCCAAGCCTTGCATGTTATTTTGTGGTTTCACTAAGCTTTGTCAAATACAAACACTTATTTTCTTGAATCTCCATTTTGACCTTTTACAACCGATTTTCAGATCTTACTGATCTTAGCAACACGTTTCCCCTTTTGTCATGAATTATTAAATAATTCTCTTTCATGTTTACTTCACACCCAACTTCAGTAGCTTGTCCTAAACTTATGATATTGCTTTTCAGATCAGGTATATAATAGACATCAACCAATATCTTTTTCTTGCCATTCTTTCTTATAGATCATTTTCCTTTTATGTCTATTCGAGAGTCGTCTATGAATCTTACTTTTCCAATAATCTTCTCGTTGATCAAAGAAAAGTAGAGTGATTTCCTGTCATGTGATTACTAGCTCCGTTATCTAGATACCATATATTCTCTGCTTCAGTATGTATCTCGAAATTGCTAGTTTTCACCTTTTCTTCATTGATGTATACCCACTTCATGCATCATCAATTCATCAGCTTCATTTGTATCTTCTTCAGTTTCTTGCATTTCTTGAAGCTTAAGTAACCTATTTGGACATTTTGATGCAAAGTGTCCTGCTTTGTCACATCGATAATAGATTATTTTAGACATGTCTCTCACTTGTCTACCAGCTCTACGTCATCTTCCTCTTAATGCAAAGTGTCCTCCTCTTCCTTTATTTGTATTATAGGAGTCTTGAGATTCTTGCGATTTTGTATTAGCATACATGAGTTTTCCTTGATCATCACCTTGATCTTCGTCCTCTTCATTCCTAATACGGTCTTTGTATGCTTTTAATCTTCCCATAATATATTCGTAACTCACTGTATTAACACTTGTTCAAGAGAAACTACCATGTGTATGAACTTCTTTTGAGGGAGACTAGATAAGAACTTCTTGACTATCTGGGATTCTTCAATGAAAACTCCTAAAGAAACTAACTTTGAAGCTATCTCTAGTAACTTTCCTCCAAAGTATTTGATGGTATCCGTGTCTTTCATTCTAAGATGATCAAACTCAGTAATTAATGTTTGAATTCTTGTCTCCTTAACTCTTTATGTACACATGTCTTGACTTAATAGCTTCCCAAATCTTCTTTGCAATACTTAGTTCACCGATTTGAAAACCTAGGGTTTCATGTATGCTTTGCCATAGCATAGCCATCGCTAGATTGTTCTTTTCTACGTTTGTTGTTCCTTCTTCAATGGTTTCCCATTTCTTGTGAACCCTTAGCGCCATCTTCATCTTAGTGGTCCAAACAACATAGTTTATTGAGTTAAGCATTGAACATTGTATAGAAGATGAGCTTGGTTCCTTTGCTTTGGTCGTATGTGTGACGATGTCTTGATTCTTCTCTTTTGATTATCTTCTTTAGATTCATATAAAGCTCTGATACCAAATATTGATTTAAAGCTTTGATCGATATTTGAGATTTAGATTATGAAATAACTCTTCTTATTGACTTTCGAAAATAACTCAAAACTAAAGCCCTCAATTCTCATAAGTTATGAAAGATTGGTATAACACACAAGTATAACTAGATTGAATTAAATAACCTTTAAGCACACAAGTCTTTATTTATTTAACTTGTTTAATAAGTTATTACACACAATAACCTTATTAGCTTAAAACCTAACCCCAACCCGATTTATTCTTTCTCACAAGATCTAAGAATCTCTTGAACAATCCTCACAACTCTCATATTTTATCCTAAATGTTCGCGGCTCAAAAGTGTTAATCTTTTTCTTCACTTTTGAGCCTTTAAATAACATCATAACCCTTAACATCACTTTCCAAATCTTCACAAGTTTCTTTTCCTTTGTTCTCAAAAACTTCAATTTTCTTGTCAGCGCCACAGCTTTCCTTTTCTTGTTAGCCCGCTTCAATTCATCAGCATTTCTTCTAAAACGATATCGTTTTCTTTTCTTTGATTCATATCTTCATGTCCCTTTCAATCTCCCTCTTTTCGATTCAATTTGATAATCAAGCAACTCTATTGTGATCCTGTTCAAAAACAACAACACACGAAAAAACACCAAATCTCCAAACACACAACCACACAAATAGATAGTCATAAACCATACGTTAATGCAAAATATCCAGACATCCATGTTCAAAATATTACAACCACACATGCTGATCCAAAAGAAAAATAGTTTGTCTGACACTTAACATTCACCGAGACTGCATAAACATAACAAAAACAAAATAATGGTTCAGACTTTAGATTGTTGCATCATCATCTGTTTGTGATACTTGTTCGGCTTCCTCATGTTCTCCCCTTTCTTGGTATCACAACTGAATCAAGACCGGAAAAGAATACCAAAATTTTGACATACCCAGGAAGACTAGTAATGGTACTCATACAGCCGAGATCACGTAAAAGAGGTTCACTCACCGGGGGAAGTACTATTAAATCCACCATGCGCTCTTCAAGGAGCATAATAGTTGCAAAGATATCATACATGTCCTGGGATTGTGCCGAGAAGAACCGAGTCAGATCCACAACTGGCTGGGTTGAGGAAAGGGCACCACGAGTGCGAGTGTGAGTACGCCGGGATGAGTGACCAGAAGTGGTGTTATGCTGCTTGGTTCGAGTGACAAGAATTGGTTGACTTGGTGCATGCGCAGGAGAAGACACAGATGATGGGATCTCAGGGGCTTCAGGAACAGACTCAGCAGGCGTGTGAAACGCGAAAACCAGAGAAACCAGAGGAGAAATTGCTGTATGAGTAGGTGGCACAGGAGTCTGCTCATCATAAAGAACAAGTGGCAGTGTTCAGAAATTAATGGCCTCCTCTGGTGATGCGATAGGGTCAGAGACATCGAGAGGTCATGGGGATTGAAACGACTGTCGAGATGAGGAATCGAAGAACAAAATTGTAGAGGATTGAGCAACCAGATGAGAGATACCCGAGAGAAATCTGTTCATTACGCTAAGTGACTGTTCAAATGTGACCAAAAAGTTAGTTTTGTAGACAATAGAGAGTCGCGATTGTTCGTGTCAAGTGGCAACCCTAGAAATGAAGGGTCACGTTCCCGCCTTTAGGAGAGTGAATCAAAATGGGCCTAGTGGGCCAGCGACTGTGTCCACAGAGAGAGAAAGAGGAATGGCCCAGACATGAACTACAAACAATTTCGACTAACCGCCATGACAAATATTATTCACTATTTGGGACAATTCACCTGTGATCAGCACACAATTAAAAAAACACGTAGACATCAGACAACCACTTAATAGACCAGAAAACTAGTGAGAACATAAGGGTAAATAGAGATCACAGAGCAGGAAAAAGCTATGCACAACATCTACCAAAACCACCAGACAATGGATGGTGCACATGAGACTGACCAGGATTCACAACATTGGATACAAGATGTGCTCATAACAGAGAGTAGTCTTTCACACTGACATGCCTTAATCCAGTAACACACTCGTTTTCAACCTTTTGAGAGCACACAAGGCAGCTGGAATTTCCTTTGGGTATTCATGATCTTGAGTATCATCACACGACTTATCATATGCTCAAGATGAACTGTTGTTGTTAGAGGCCCATCATTTTTTTCATGAATATGGCAACATAAGTGTGATACCCTCAGCTCTTTGACCTCCTTGTGATACTCTCAATTGTACGAGTAGTCACACGTAATGGCATGACAGGCAGCTCTTTTCTCTGTTCATCAAGTTAGTTAGCTAGAAACTTTATCTTATTTTGAGTCCTAGTCATACCTCAGTGGTGCATATTTGTTTAAAGTTCACAGACCCCAATAGACTTGCGAAGATCAACAAATCTATTGAAATCTAATGGTTTGGTAAAGATGTCAGCGAGTTCGAGTTATGTGCTCACATGTTCTATCATTACAACTTTGTCTTCTACCAGTTCTCGTATAAAATGGTGTCTTATATCAATGTGCTTGGTGAATGCTGCACAGGATTCTTAGAAATACTAATCGCACTTTGATTGTCACAACGAATTAGCATTGAGCTTATAATATATCCATATCATTGCTCAGCTGTTCCATCCACAACAGCTGAGTACAACAACTTCCTAAGGCAATATATTCAGCCTCAGTAGTTGACAATGACACACAGTTCTGTTTGCGACTCAACCATGCAATTAGGTTTTTTCCCAAAAAAAATCCTCCACCACTAGTACTTCTTCTATCATCCAGGCTCCCTGCCCAATCAACATCACAATATCCTGTAAGGTTGGGATTACTGTCCTTAGTGTAGTACAACCCTAAATTTGGAGTTCCTTTGACATATTTGAAAATTCTCTTTAGTGCCTTGAGATGAGACATCTTTGGTTGGGCTTGGTATCTAGCACATACACCCACACTAAGACTGATATCATGTATGCTTGTTGTGAGATATAACAGACTCCCAATAATGCCACGATATAACTTCTGATCTACATCTTCACTAACTTCATCCCTTGACAGCTTACATGTAGTACTCATTGGTGTTCTTGCAGCCTTGCATGTGTCCAAACCAAAACGTGTCACTAAGTTCTTGGCATACGTACTTTGTGAGATAAACACCCCATCATCCTTCTGTTGAACCTGCAAGCCAAGAAAATATGTTAGTTCACCACATATACTCATTTCGAATTCATATTTTATACACTGGACAAAACTAATAACGAGTGATGAGTTAGTAGAACCAAAAACTATGTCATCTCCATAGATTTGAACCACCAAGATATCACCATCTTTTGAGTAATGAAACTGAGTTTTATCCACATTTCCTCTGGTATATCCGTGCTCTAACAAAAATATTGTCAGCCTTTCATACCATACTCTAGGAGCCTGTTTGAGTCCATACAAAGCTTTCTTCAGTTTGTACGCATAATCTGGGTTTTTACCATCCTCAAAACCCTTTGGTTGTTCCACAAACACTTCTTCCTATAAGATCCCATTTAAGAAAGCACTTTTGACATCCATATGGTGCTGTTTGAACCCCATCAAACATGCCATGCCAAGTAGGAATCAAATGGATTCAAGACGTGCTACATGTGCAAAGGTTTCATCAAAGTCAATTCCTTCAATCTGGGAGTACCCTTGAGCTACCAGTCTTACCTTGTTACGTACCACATGACTAGTTTCATCAATTTTGTTCTTGAATATACACTTGGTATCTACCACATTTACATTCCCTGGTCTTGGTACCATGGTCCATACATCACTTCTTGTAAATTGCTCCAGCTCTTCTTGCATTAAAACTATCTAGTATTCAGCTTGCAAAGCCTCCACATGTGTCTTTGGTTCTATTGTTGACACGAAACAGGAGTAACCCACCATTTCTGGAAAGTTTATGTGCTTCTTTCTGGTAATTCTCCCGTCAGTCACATTCCCAATTACATTTTTTTCAGAGTGATTACGATGAACACTAGGGTTATTCACTTCCTGTGATACCTCAGACTATTTTCTGTTTTCTTTATCTTCATTACCATCTGATGAATGTGTTTGTTTTTCTACTGATAGATACAGTCTTGTGATCCCCTTAGATATATGTTGCAGATCATCAAACACAACATTCACAGTTTCCATCACAATTCTGGTTCTTTTGTTAAATACTATGTATGTTGTGCTGACAACAAAGTACCCCAAAAATATTCATTCATCACTTTTGGCATCAAATTTTCCCAGCTGGTCTTTGTCATTGAGTATGTAGAAAACACATCCAAAGATATGAAAATAGTTTACACTGGGAGGTTTCTCTTTCCACAATTCATACGGTGTGGTAGATGTACCTTTCCTAAAATACACCCTGTTAATAATGTAGCATGACGTGCTCACAGCTTCAGCCCAGAAATGCTTTGCCACTTGATTTGCATGCAACATGGCTCGTGTCATTTCTTGTAATGTCCTATTCTTTCTCTCTACTACTCCAATATGCTGAGGTGTTCTAAGCGCAAACATCTGATGCATAATTCCTTGATCAGCACATAATTTCTCAAATGTTTCATTTAGAAATTCTCCTCCCCTATCACTTATGATGCTTTTGATAGCGCCTTTTCATTTTAAAGCTGAAGTGCCAGGATCCGAAAATTTTCAATTGTTTTGGATTTTTCTCTAAGAAATCTCACCCATGTTTACCTGGTGTAATCATCAACCAGTACAAAAATATACCTTTTTCCAGCTATACTCTCAACCTGAATGGGTCCCATAAGGTCCATATAAACTAAATCAAGTGGACATTTGGTGGTTATTTCGGCAACCTTGGGATGATGAACTTTGATCTGCTTTTCTTTTGAGCATGGTCCGCACACAAAGTTATCATCATTTTTTAACTTTGGTAGTCCTCTAACAAGCTCATGGTTTGCCAGTTTGAGTAATGTCTTAACATTCACATGACCTATGCCAGAGATCAAGTTGACTAGGAGCTTCTGCTATGAGACACTGTTCATTAGGCTTCCACATGTAACAGTTTCTTCCTGTTCTGATTCCTTGGAGCTTCACATCTTATGTGTCGTCCATAGCATGACATTGTTTCCTTGTGAAGGTCACAGCCAGACCTTCATCACACAACTAACTAATACTAATAAGATTTGCTGTCAACCCTTCAACTAGGAATACATCTTGCAACTTTGGGTTGCTGTCTCATGTAGTGTCACCTTTTCCTTGGATTTTTCCTTTAGCTCTCCCACCAAACGTGACCTTCCCAACATTAGCATATTCCACATCCTTTAAGGATTCTATTCTACCTGTCATATGCCTTGAACACCCACTGTCAAAATACCAGGCACTTTCTTGTGCCCCTGTAATACTTACCTCAGAGGTTAGCGCTGAGTAACTGTACATAAACTCCTTTCTTACCCAAACGTGGTTCATGTATCGTTGTCAACATGGTATGATTGTTCATGTAATACTTGAAAAATCCTCTCATGCCACCACTCACATTCAAGTTTACGGTGTCCCCATTCCTTGCAGTAACTACACTTAAATGAACCTCAGTTGTATCTTCTCCTTGTACTTCTGACATTAGATGTTCCTTCCTTGTGATGTGACACAACTGGTGTTTTGCCTTGATTGTCTGGTACTTTACCACTAGCCTTCACAAATGTGGTAGTCTGACTTGTGCTGCCTTCATACCCCAAACCATGATTACCAGCACCATGTCTTCCCATCATGAGCAGTTGATCGAGATCTTGAGTTCCTTTTGATAGCATCTTGAATTGCTTTAACTGATCACTTAGTTGATTTTGTTACAGCCTGTTTTGTTCCTTTTCATCAAGCAACTCTGTCCTCAGAATATCCATAACTTCCGTAAGAGTCTGATTCTCATCTTTTAGTTCTTTATTTTGTATTTGGCATGCTGCCAGTGCAATGCACAGTTCACCATCTTCATTGGGTGTCACTTCACATTCGGACTCAGTATCTGAGTTCTCTTCAATGATTCCCACATAAGCCATAAGATTTAACATCTCATCTCCACTGTTTTCTTCTGAGTATGTGTCATCACTACCATCATCTTGACTGACAAACGACTTCTCCTTATACTTATGTGTGTTAATGCATTCAGATTTTACGTGCCCAAACCCCTTGCACTCTTGACATTTAATTATTTCTTTCTTCTTAAGATTCGGACAGTCTGCCTTGTAGTGACCAAAACCTTTGCACTCATGGCATTGTATATCACTCCTTCGATAAATCATAATCATCTCTGTTCTCATCTCAAGTTTGACTTGATGAGGGGGATCACGGCGTTGTCCTCGATTAAACTTTTTGAAGTAATTTTTGAAAATGAGTCCCACCATATCTTCGAGAGTGTCTAAAGTTTGTGGTTCTGTTGATGTGAATGCCACACCTCCTTTCTTTTTAGTTTCTTCTTGTTTGATTTCAAGTTCGCGAGCTTGCATCATTCCCACAACCTGCTCAAATGCCATTTCATCTGAGTTTTTGGCAATTTGAAGTGCTGATTTGTGAGACTGATACTGACTTGGGAGGCACCTCAGAAATTTCTTTACCAGTTTTTTGTCCTTGTAGGTTTTTCCTAAAGCATCCGATGCATTTGCAATAGATGATAATTTCCCACTGAACTCTTCAATGCTTTCATCATCTCCCATCTTTATTCTTTCAAATTCTGAAGCCAACAAATCCATTCTTGTTCTTCTTACATCGTCAGTTCCTTCGTATGTAGCATGAAGAATGTCTCATGCTGATTTTGCAGTCTTGCAACCTTGCACACGCTTGAACAGATCGTTTGTTAGTGAACACCAGATGGTTGAGAGTGCCTTCGAGTTGTATTTAGATCTGAGTTTCTCGGCCTACGTACACTCACTTGATTCTCTTTCAATCCATTCTCCTTTTTCGTCCTTTTTCACTGGTACAGTCCATCCTGAGGTAACAAAATTTCAAGCCTCTTCATCTATCCCTTTGAGTAACTCACAGATTTGGACTTTCCATAATCCAAAGTTGTCGGGATCCAGTAGTACCGAACGGGTCATAGGTAGTTGCGTGTTCTCCATTCTTTGTCACAAGATCTACACCTGTTTGTGAAAGATTCTTGTCTTTCGTCAAGTGCCCGCTCTGATACCAATTGAAAGATTGGTAGAATACACAAGTATAACTAGATTGAATCAAATATCCTTTAAGCACACAAGTCTTTATTTATTTAACTTGTTTAATAAGTTATTACACACAATAACCGTATTAGCTTAAAACCTAACTCCAACCCGATTTGTTCTTTCTCACAAGATCTAAGAATCTCTTGAACAATCCTCACAACTCTCACTTTTTACCCTAAAAGTTTGCGGCTCAAAAGTGTTAATCTTTTTCTTCACTTTTGAGCCTTTAAATATCATCACTTTCCGAATCTTCACAAGTTTCTTTTACTTTGTTCTCGAAAACTTCTATTTTCTTGTCAGCGCCACAACTTTCCTTTTCTTGTTAGTCCGCTTCAATTCATCAGCATTTCTTCTAAAACGACATCGTCTTCTTTTCTTTTATTCATATCTTCATGTCCCTTTCAAGTTATGCCACAACTTAGCATCTCTTTATATAATCACCAATTTCCTATTTCTTATTAGATAAATCATAAAAATATTATATATATATATATATATCTACTAATATATATTATAAATTTTCATTAACTTATCTTATCTAAACCTAAATAGGTAATTTTTCTTTTCTCTCAAGCTATCTTAAAACTTAGATTAACAAGAACAGCATTAGCGGCGGCTAGTCTTGAACATAGAAGAAAATTAGTGTTCCATACTTCTCCTAAATATAATAATAATGATTGAGTTAAAAATATATATATAATAAAAAATGATACGTAATTTGAAAAACAAACACACGCGATAAATAATATAATAAAAGATTTGCTGGCTAATATGGCAAAAAGGAAAGAAAATATAAAAGCAAAAGGGATTTGGTGTGCCAATAATGTGGCTTTGCGTTCCATCGGAGGGACACTTCCCACATCTTCAATCTGTCTGAGCAGCTATTGTAAGGACAATTTTATTCCGAGTTTATTCATTTCTATTAGTTTATATCTCATATTTAATCTTAAATATATATATTCAACATCTGAATTATTGGCATAATCACAGAAGCAGAAATTAAAGAATTATTGTTACATTTTTAAGTCTTTTTATAAAAGCTTTTGACAATATCCCGAACCAACCGTTGATAATCCTTGTTTAATGTGCAAATCACTTGTCTCAAATATTTAAACTAGTAATTTTAAACAGTTTTTAGAATGTCTTAACCACTATGTTAAAGTCCTTTAATTATAAACGATGTGAATACTTTACACAATATTTTATTTAATTAGCTTGTATAAACTATAAAATATACATTAACTTTTGGTTGATACAATTTATGTTTAATCTGATATTAGTATACTTAGTGATGTTAAGTATACTGCCACACGAATATCTCTCTAAACAAGAAATATATGCTACTTAGTATATATATGCATGTAAATATGTAATGGAAAACAAATCTTAGAACGAAAATAACTGATATTGACGCAAATGATAGTAATTAGTCTTTGGACTTTGATCAACAATTCACCTTCTTAAAGTTATGTAAATATTATCAATCTAGTATCTTGTTATATGTCTAACACAGAAATAGTGATCGACAACAGCAAAAACAGAGGAAAAATAATCTTATAGGGAACATATTACCTGAAATTATGATGAAAAAGTTAAAGCTATGAGCATAGCTTTTTTAAGAAAAATACCAATAATGGAGTTTTTTTCTTCACCACCACACATTTTTATTGAGTAATACTAAACATATGATAAGAATCTACAAACCTATAAAATAATTGCTTTAATATTATAAGTCATGTGTTGATGCACAAACTAAATTTATATTAAAAAAAATTTGTTGTAAATAAATAATTGAACTTATCTAATTCCGATGAAAATAGTAATCATTCTATTGAATGAATTTTATGGAATCTGTGACGAACATTGAGAAAAAAAAAATGCTCTTTTGTAACCGATAATGGAACTTTTTTAGTGAAAGTAAGTCAAGAGCAAACTAGCTTCTTTTTTTTTGGATCCAACTACTTTCATTCATTCAATACTTAAGGATTGTTCGTTACAAAAAAGTGAAGAGCTTGCTTTGCCAAAGCATCAGCCTCCTTATTGCATAATCTAGATATAAAATTGATTTCAAAATAAGAGAGTTTTGAGGCTAAAATCTTTATGTCTTCCATCACCCCATACAACTCTGTTATATAGCTTCTTTTTCTCCATGCTTTTTCCATCACCTGAGAATCAGTGTTAATGATCAAATTCAATATGCCTTTTTGTAGCGCTTGTTCTATAGCTTCGCGGATTGCTAAGCACTCAACCAATAGAGAGGAACCAACAAACTATTCTACTCTAGCAAATTCCATATGAGGGTGATTTGGAATCTTTAAAATTGAAGCTAGGCCTGTTGTTTTTGATTTATCGCTCCACGCAACATCCGTATTGCAGGTTGGAATTGATTGCGAATGTTGAATTCTCTCGGTCATTCTGGTAGGTGTAGAGGGCAATTGAGAGGGTTGAGCTGCTTGCCACTCTCTCGCATCAACAATAGCTCTTTCCACCGTTTCCGCCTCCAAGAACCACTGATTGGAATATGCGGTGATTCCTTCCTAACCAAAGGGACCAAATGATCCAGGCAGAGAGATTAGTCTTGGTTATACCAGTAGGTGGCAGACTAGGTAGCGCCGAGGTCTTTGTCCAGTTCAAGCTAAAGTCAATCGTTAAATCTGTATGTGGAGGATACGCTAAAGGGGCTAGCTTCCAGACCTTCTTGGAAAAATTACACTCGAAGAACAGGTGGTTTATTGATTCATTATCACCGCAGATTTTACAAGCTGGATTCGGAATGATTGATCTTTCCAGAGACGATCGTTTACTGGTAGGGAATTATGATTTGCTCTCCAAAGCAGTAGTTTAATTTTTTTCGGTATCTTCTTTCCCCATATTGTTGGAATCCATTCAACTGGTTCGGACCTTGGTGAATTAAAGTTGTTTCCTCTATCTCTTGCTTCATTGACAGCCGATATATATCCTTTTTGTGGTGTATTCTCCATTAAGAGATTTAAGCCACATAAGTGAATCAGGAGCTCCAGATTTGCTTGGTTTGATTAATAAGATAGCTTTTTCCCAAGCAGGTAAGGTTGTTTTAATTTTTTCCTTGTCCCATTCAAGAGAGTTAGGCCAAAAAAGAGATGAGACCAAATTATTCAAATCAGTCTCTGGGGCTGGCCCTATTGGTCGTTGTTGAGATAGGTGATTAAGCCAAAAATCATCCCAAATTTTTATATTCGCACCGTTTCCCATGGACCATCCCAAGTTCTTTTTAAGAAAGTCCTGACCAACCAAAATACTTCGCCACCCATGTGAAGCGGATGAGGTGGCTGCACAGTTTAGAAATGATACTTCGTGAAAATATTTCCCTTGTAAAGTGCGGGCAAGAAGGCATTGTGGATTTTTAATGAGACGTCAACTTAACTTGGCCAACATAGCATCATTGAAGCATGGTATATCCTTGAACCCAAGTCCTCCTAATCCTTTTGAGTTTCTCATCTTTTCCCAGGAGATCCAAGTCATTCTTTTTTCTTGAGTTTTTGAATCCCACCAAAATCTAGTTAATGCCGATTTAATTCGGTTGCAAAGTGATAAGGGGAGTTTAAAGCAAGACATTGAAAACGTTGGCATCGTGGATAGAACACTTTTCAAAAGCACTATTTTTTAAGCGGTTGAAAGAAATCTTGTTGACCAAGAAAGCGCCTTTTTCCGGATTCTATCCACAATACTTGTGAATAGATTTTTTTTCTTTCTTCCGAAATATTCCGGTAATCCAAGATATTTCCCAAGTCCACCTTCCTTGTCAATGTTAAGGTCTCTTTTAACTCTTTCTTTTAGTGATGATGGTGCTTTCCTTGAGAAGAAAACAGCCGACTTTTGAAAATTAATGATTTGGCCGGATGCAATTGAAACTCCTTGATGACGTTCTTTAGAGCTTGAACAATTTGTTTATTAGTTCTACAAAATAACATTGTGTCATCCGCGAACAGTAGGTGGTTGATTCGTGGACTATTCCTAGCGACCTTGATTCCTTTAAGCTCCTTTTTCCCACACGAATTTTTACAAAGTCCGAAAAGAACTTCACTACAAAGAATAAAGAGGTACGGAGAAAGCGGATCGCCTTGGCGTATTCCTCTTTTGGGGAGAACATTTCCTTTAACTGAGCCATTCAAGAGGAAAGAATACGTCACCGTAGAAATGCATTGGTCGATCCATTGAATCCATCTTTGGTGGAAGCCTAATCTCTTAAGAACTAAAGATATGAAGTCCCATTCGACTTTATCATAAGCCTTGCTCATATCCGTTTTAACGGCCATTGAGCAATACTTGGCCGCTTTTGAGTTCTTGAGGAAGTGTAAGACTTCATGAGTTATCAGAACGTTATCAGAGATCGCTCTTCCTTTGACAAACACCGACTGATTCTCCGATACTATCGACTTCAGAATAGGTTGAAGTCTTCTTGATAAAAGCTTTTCAATGATCTTGTAGTACACGTTACATAAGGCAATCGGTCTATAGTCGGAGATCTTTCTCGGTCCATGTGTTTTTGGTATCAACCTTATGTGAGTCTCGTTGATGGTCCTGGGTAGGATGCCCGAACAGATAAAAGATTGAACTTCCTCCGTAATCTTTTCCCCCATGGTCTTCCAATTAGATTGGAAGAAGGAAGCCAAGAAAACGTCCGGACCCGACTCTTTGTCCGGGTGGATAGAGAATAAAGCCTCTATTACTTATGACAGAGTGGTATCTCGGATTAAGGCATCATTATCTTCATCTGTTAGTTTTCGAGACATAGATTTTTTAATTATTTCCTCTCTGTTTCCAGCCACTGTAGAGAAAAGGTTTGTGAAATAATTTACTATCTCCTTTGTGATTTCTTCCTCTTTGTGATGAACTTGGCCGGAATCATCTTCGATTACAGTGATATTATTCATTGCTCGTCGACCTTTTGTAACCGCGTGGAAGTATCCAGAGTTATGGTCTCCTAAGCTTAGCCAAAAGAGTCTACTCCTTTGTCGCCAGTACGCTTCTTCCGCTATATAAGCCTTCTTTAGCTCATCATTAATTATGGTAATGTCAGATTGAAGGCTCCTTGGATTTTCCATGGCTTCATTAAGTTCGAACCTTTTTTCTTCGATTAGCACTTTGCTATTCTTTTTCTGCTCTTTATGCCACGTAATTATGGCTGATCTGGAGTTAGTTATTCGGTTTGTGATCGATTGAGGAGTAGTCGATAACCAGATTGGTTCGATCATTGCCTTTACTTCTGGGTTATTGTTCAACGATCTATCAAACCTAAATACTCATTTCCTTCTTTTCTTTGATGTATCAAAATGTGAGATGATTGGCTTGTGATCAGAGGCCTCAAAGTGGAGATATTCACTCCTGCTAGTTGGATACGTTTCGAACCAGTGGCTATTAGCCATAGCTCGATCTAGGCGACATCGGATGATTTGATCATTACGTGTTCAAGAGAGTGGGTTTCCGGAGTGTTTAAGGTCAAAGAAATCGCACTCTGAGATGAAGGTTCAGAAATCTGAAAAAGCTCCTTTGGGTCTTTCGGGACCTCCATCTTTTTCCAGGTTATTAACGATATCGTTAAAATCTCCTGTTATGAACCATGGATCATTCCTAATTTTTGCTTTTTCAGTGAGTTCTTGCCATAATATTTGCCTATTAGCTTTATCGGTATCTCCGTAAATAAACGAGGCATAGCATAAGTTTCCTTCAATAGATAGACAAGTTTCAATACAATTTTTCCCAGCTTGGGTAATTTCAACAGTAATATCATATTTCCATAATAATCCTAGTCCTCCACTTCCATGTCCTTGAGGTGGTACTAGTAGGTTGTGATCATAACCGATTCCCTTTAGCTTTTCTAGCACCACCGAATCAGGGTTTTTAGTTTCTGAAAGGAAGAACACATCAGGAGCAAATGTCTTTGTGATATCCTTTATCCATAGAACTGTCAAGGGATTCCCCAAACCTTGGCAGTTCCACGCTACTATCTTTAAGGAACGGGATTGGATGGACCTTGAAAATCCATCATTCTCTTTGAGATATCTGGTATTATAGCATTGGGGGTTGATATGGCTTCTGAAGGTGCCTTTGCATTTGCAGAACGTGAGGCTGCCCCTGTTTTATACTTTCATCTCGGCGAAATCTTGATTTGTGGTACTTTTCTTCTCCTTGAACTAGTCCTTGTTCCAATTATGGTAATCGATCCTTTTTCCTTACCCAATGAAGGTCTACCGAGTCTCTTCTTTACTGGGATTCGAGTACTGATATTTGTTTTTGGATCTTGTAATCATTGAGTGGCTGGAATTCTTTCTACTTCTTTAAGAGGGGATGGGACATCCTCTGGGACTTTTGACAGGATGTTAGATAGTGCTACTCTTGTAGCTACTTCCTAGAATTGTTCATTAACCTCTGCCTGTTGGACTCTAAGGTGCCTGGCTGCGCTTTCTGTAGGATCACTGCATAGAGTATATTGATCCATAACTTCTTTGACTGTATTTGTTGCTTATTGTAGTACATGGTGTGGGACTAAGGTAGATAAATTCCTTTCTGTCTCCTTAAAACATGAGCTTTGGGGATTCTCTGTATAATGTTGAGAGTTATGGATATTCTTTGATGTTTGCTGATCAATTTCCTGAATTTGATTGTTTTGGCCCTCTTGTCTAGCTGCTGAAATTGAGAAAGAAGCAGAGGAATGTTGTTTGTTAGATTCGATCCATTTCCCTTTTTGGATTCTGTTGTACGGTTGGTATCGATCTCCTCCTGCTCTAGACGTCTGTCGTTGTTGTCTCTCTTTTTCCCGATACAGAGCTGGTCTGGAAAAGGATCTGTTATAGTCTTGAGAGACTCCTCTGTAATGAGAACGTGTCTCTCTCTCTCTGTGTTCGTAGAGGATCTTCTTTGAACATGATTACCTGACTTAGCTTCTATACGTCTTGTGAAGAGGGGGTTTGTCTCTCTAGGACTTGATCTGTGAAGGCTTGCATCTGATAGATGTATGTTACTTGAGTCACGAAGAACAGGGGGTTCCTTAGGCAGCTGAGAATCAGATACTTTGAAAGGGCAGGAACTTTCTTTGTGGTCTAATCTGAAGCAATAGGTGCAATATTTCTTAAGTTTCTCGTAAACTAGATTAATGATTAGCTCCTCTCCCGAGGTTAGCTCTACCACCGTTGTCATCATCAAAGGGAGGAGGCCATTAACATGTACTTTCATTTTGGCTGCTATATCCGAGATTTCCACAGCTTCAACCCAGCCTATATCCTTCCCAATATTGTGCAGTAACTTTTATGTCCAAAGTTGAATAGGGAGACCTTGAATCTTAATCCAGAATGGAACTAGGGAAGGGAAGGAGGGAGACAAGCTTGGTTCCCATTTTTGCAAAATCAGCATCCATCTACCAAAATGGAATGGTCTGTTATCAAGGACAAACTGTAAATCCTGTTATGAGCCAAACTTGAAGAGGAAGCATCCATTCCCAAGGTCTACTCCCACTGGCTTAGTTTCTGTTTTCCAGAAATCAGCCATGTAGGGGATGAGATTCCATATTCTTTGAGCTTTGGGGTTAGTGATTCGTCCCATGAGGGTAAGAGCATGAGAGTTAATTAGTTCGGAGTTGTCTTCTTCAGTAGCTGATTCTTCCAGATCTTGGAGGTTCATGTCCCTGAGCAACACTTTTTCCCCTTTCAGCATAAGAAAATCTTTTGGCCATCTTGAATATTCTGAATGAGTGTTCCTTAGTGGTAAAATTCACACAAAGAGTGTAAAAGTAGTACCCAGTACTTTAAGGTTCTTTCTCTAACGAGAAGTAAATATGGAGTTAAAAGTTAATGCGAGGTATCAAGCTAGTACCTAATCTCGAACCGCAACTACCTGCTTCAAATCATTGTAAGAGTAAATGAGGAGAGAGGATGAGGCATGTATGAGGGGTTTGATGAGGCTCTCGCAATTAGTTTCTTCAGAGCAAAGGTACCAAGCTGAAGAAAATCTCTGTTTCTTGTCTTGTGAAGTTGCCTAAAGCTTAGGATTCCGGTGAAGTAAGACGCTTTGAGATAATATCAGACGAAGAGTACCTATTTTGGGAAGGAGATTCAAAAATAATAGCCTGCTTTATGTTAATTAAGGCTCGCATGAGATATATTAGTGAAAAATTCAGAAGCTAGACTAGCTTAAGGAAAAAGAGAGGTAAGACTTTTGTCCAAAGGATTGGGAACCGTGCCTGGGAGAAAAATCCTCTCATTTTTTTGATGATGCGTAATTCACACAATAAGAGCAAACTAGCTCGAATGTATTTTTAAGAATAGATAATTGTTAGTGAAAACTTATATTTTCTATAGTATAACATAACATGTAAACTAATGAAGTATTGATGCCCAAAAAAAACAAAACATGTAAACTAACAATTTCAAAAGTAAATACAAACGATAAAGGTAAACATGGTGTAGAGATTATTAATACGTGAGTAATATTGGTTCTTCTTTGAGATTTTTCGGTTAGGAAATGCTTTCACTGTTAAATATTGTTTTGACGTCAAAAGCTGTGATGATGAAAGTGTTAATTTATCTTAGAGAGAAGAAGAGGAGGGGTCCTCGTACAACACAAACGGATGGTCGAGAGAGAGAGAGAGGTTTAAAATTGTAATAAAATGTAAATCCATTCAACTATTTTAAATTATAATTGAATAGACGACCACTCGATCGATCGAGCCGTAACTTTTTGGTCAATGCTTCCATCCTTATGATTCATTTTCTCAATTCTTCACTTCTACACCTTCTTTGAATTTACTTGAGTTTTTTACTCTTTCATGTCTTTTATGTGGTCCACTTGTGTTAGGTTTTTTCATTTAGATATGCCTTGTAAAGTAAACGTATCATTTTCCTTGTAAACTATTTAAATACAACATGATATATGCTACAAAAAAAAGCTTTAAAAGCCTCAACCACTGCCCTTTTTTCTTAACCAACGTGTAGAATTAGGTGTCAAACCAACTTAACTTTATTAATTCTCATAAGTGCCTATTTATACAAAACCATAGAAACCTAAATCACATGAGATTAGGAATCTTAACAGAAATAAATCCAAATAAATAAGTAAACAATATAAAAGATTAAACATAATCTTTGTATCCGTAATACTCCCCCTCAAGTTGGAGCATGAAGATTACGAATGCCTAACTTGAACAATATGTCTTCAAATTGCACACGTCCGAGGGCCTTCGTTAAAATATCTGCAAGCTGCTCCGTCGTACGCACATGATGAGTGGAGATGAGACCATCACGAACTGCATCTCGAACCGCATGACAATCGGATTCAATATGCTTGGTGCGCTCATGAAATACTGGGTTTGTCGCAATGTGGATAGCAGTCTTACTGTCACAAAAGAGCCGAACAGGAGCTGTGTGATCAACACCTAATCCTCGTAAGAGGCTGCGTAGCCACTTGATCTCCCGAAGAGCAACCGACATAGCTCGATATTCAGCTTCAGCCGAAGAATGAGACACGGTCTGTTGCTTCTTCGTTTTCCAAGAAATAGGTGAGCCACCAAGAAGCACCACAAAGGCGCTGAGAGATCGCCTTGTCAAAGGACAAGACGCCCAATCTGAATCACAATAAACAGTCAGAGATAAATCAGAGAGAGCTTAAAAGAATTCCTTGACCAGGAGAGCCCTTCAAGAAACGAACAACCCGAAGAGCCGCAAGCCAATGAGCTTCCCTCGGAGATTGCATAAACTGTGAAAGCACNGAGAGAGCTTAAAAGAATTCCTTGACCAGGAGATCCCTTCAAGAAACAAACAACCCGAAGAGCCGCAAGCCAATGAGCTTCCCTCGGAGATTGCATAAACTGTGAAAGAACATGAACCGAGTAACTGAGGTCCGGACGAGTATGTGTGAGATAAATAAGACGTCCAATGAGACGACGATATTGCTGCGGATTGTCCATTAAAGGACCATCATCTAATGCAAGCTGATGGTTTTGCTCTAATGGAGTCGCAGCCGGTTTAGAGACAAGAAGTCCAGAGTCAGAGATGATGTCAAGAACGTACTTACGTTGTGAAAGGTAGAATCCATCAGACCCGCGACTTACCTCGATACCAAGAAAGTATTTGAGGAAGCCGAGATCCTTCATAGCGAAACACTCGCCCAAATATGCTTTAAACCGAGTCAAAGTAGCATCATGATTACAAAAAATTAACAAGTCATCTACATAGACCAGAACTCGCAATTCAATGCCGTCCTTAGAGAAAGAAAAGAGTGAGTAATCATCATATGATTGCACAAAACCATATCGCAGAAGAGCATCAGAAAGTTTCTTAAACCAACAACGACGTGCCTGTTTGAGACCATACAGAGACTTGCGCAAACGGCATACCTTAGTAGGATGAGTATGACGAAAGCCAGGTGGAAGTTTCATATAAACCTCTTCTTCAAGATCGCCATGAAGAAAGGCGTTATGGACATCCATCTGAAACACCTTCCATTGCTTAGCCGCAGCAATACGGAGAAGTGTTCGGACAGTTGTCATCTTGACAATAGGAGCAAACGTGTCAGTGTAGTCTTCACCCTCTATTTGATTATTGCCTTGAATCACAAGACGTGCCTTATGACGTTCAACTGATCCATCTGCGTTGTACTTCACTTTAAAGACCCATTGACTGCCAATTGCGACTTTATTTGATGGAAGATCAACAAGATCCCATGTATGATTAGTTTCAAGAGCTTCAATCTCTTTAGAAATGGCTGTCCGCCAAACCTGTGAAGTGGCGGCTTCTTTATAATGTTTAGGCTCAACAGTGGCAACAAGATTAGCAAGAAAAGCTTGATGAGATTGTGTAAAACACGCATCCGAAATAAAATGTTGCAAAGGGTACAAAGAAGAACCTGGACCCGTAGAGGAAACTGATGAGGAGCCGAGTGATGTGTGATGGGGTGACGAAGATGCTGTAGTAGAGTAGGTAACAAAGTCTTTGAGACGCACTGATTGAGTACGTTCTCTAGCACCACGACGCAAAGGTAGAGAAGGTGAGTCAGGTACGGGACTTGCAGGCACCGGAGATGAATTCGGAGGCATCGGAGGTGAAGGAGGAGTAAGATCAGGAGATTCGAGACTCCCCCTATCATGCAAGAGCGGTAGAACAAGAGTATCATCCTCAGCAGGAGGGATAAAAACAGATGATGGCGGTATCTCAGAGGGCTGAGCCTGGTAAGGGAATACGGTCTCGTGAAAGACCACATCTTTGGAGATGAAAATTTCTTCAGTTTCTAGATCAAAAACTTTCCAACCCTTTTTCGCAAAAGGATATCCCAAGAAGATACAACGGCGACTCCTTTCACCGAAT
>OVBE01001615.1:0-35426 GCA_900406425.1 Iberis pinnata
CATGTAGGTGGACTTATGGGGCATTTTGGAGTGTCTAAGACTCTTAGTGTAATGCAATAGCATTTTTTTGGCCACACATGAGAAGAGATGTAGAAAAAGCTTTTGAAAGATGTGTAACTTGCAATAGGCTAAATCCAAAGTCCTAAACCACGGTCTATATATTCTTTTACCCATTCCTTTGCATCCATGGCATGACATTTCAATGGATTTTGTTTTTGGATTACCTAGAACTAAGACTAGAAAGGATTTGTATTTTTAGTTGTTGATAGGTTCTCCAAAATGGCTCATTTTATTCCATGTCATAAAACTGATGATGTTGTGAATGTTGCTAATTTATTATTTAAGGAAATTGTTAGACTTCATGGAATGCCTAGGACAATTGTTTATGATAGGGACACTAAGTTTCTTAGTTTCTTTTGGAAAACTTTATGGTCTAAGTTAGGAACTAAGTTGTGTTTCTCTACTACTTGTCATCCACAATCTGATGGGCAAACTGAAGTTGTCAATAGAACATTATCTACTTTGTTACGTGCATTGATTAAAAAGAATCTTAAAAATTAGGAAGAATGTTTGCCACATGTAGAATTTGCTTATAATCATGCTTAACATTTTGCATCTAAGTTCTCTCCATTTGAAATTGTTTATGGTTTCAATCCATTATCACCTTTGGATCTAATGCCTTTACCTTTGAGTGAAAGAACTAGTTTAGATGGGAAAAAGAAAATTGAACTTGTCAAACAAATTCATGAGAAGGCTCAGAATAATATTAAGAACAAAACCAGACTTTATGCCAAACAAGCCAACAAAGGAAGAAAGGAGATGATTTTTGAAGAAGGAGACTTAGTTTGGATACACCTAAGAAAGGACAGATTTNAGAAAATTTTCCTAATGAAAGAAAATCCAAACTCATTCCTAGATTAGATGGTCCTTTCAAAGTCATCAAGAAGATCAACAATAATGCTTATCAACTATTGGGTCTCCAAGGTAAGTATAATGTAAGTTTAAGCTTTAATGTTACTGATTTGGTTCCTTATTTTGCAGAAGAAACATATTTGAGGTCAAATCCTTTTCAAGAGGGAGGGGATGATATGATCTTGGCCAGCAATGGAACTAAGGAGAAGAAGAAGCTTGAACCAGAGGTAAATGAAGTTGAAGAAAGCATCAAGGAGAAGCTTGAACTTGAGGAAGCAAGGGATAAAAACTTAAGTTTTCCAATCGGTCCAATGACTAGATTAAGACAAGCTAAATTCCAGCAAGCTCTACAATAACTCCTTTACACTATTCAGGGAAATCTAGTGTATGTTAATCCAACTACATTGGTTGTGATACAAGCTACCTAGATAATCATCAAGAGAAGTGTTGTGACTTGCACTCTTTTCCTTGGTTTGGTTTTGTCTCATTGGGTTTTTCAAACAAGGTTCTTAATAAGGCTTGTTCACAAAATTTATACAAAATCCTCTTGATGATATTTAGGCCAATTTCTATTCATTTCTACCTTATTTTCGTTTTTAAAGTCAGACTTCATTTAAACTTGCATGGGAGCCTTTTGTATTAATTGTTTTGAGTATTTCTAAAAAGTTGTGCATGTACAACCTTCTTTCTTTATATTTGGGTCGAAATTATCAATGAAAAGCATCAAACACCTTTCTAAAAACCCGAAAGAATTCTCTTGAATCTTGTTTGATCATTTTGTTCTTGTTTATGTTCAGAATCTGTTACTACATAACAAGCCAAATCCATATAGTCTAAGAGTCATTCCGCAGCTCTTAGAAGTATCATTCACCCCATTTTTGTTTCACTAACATCACAACCATTGGAGAAGCATTCAAGGACTTGATCCTCACACCTAGGATCACATCAGGTACCAAATTCATTACGTAGGATCCAAGAAGCTCCTATGTAAGGTAAATAATTTTACCACACTGAACCGATATTGCATATGATGAAACCATCTGATAAAAGTAAATACTTTCCATGATGTAGGTTTGACGAAAAAGGAATATCTCGGGAGAAAGCTAATTCAACGTTCTTTGCTTGAAACCAAGCTGAAGCAGTTGAATTAGTTTGTATCAGTACTTGATTAGCGTTGAATGGGATTCCTCTGAACATGCAGTTGTTCCGGCTTTTCCATATTTCCATACTATCTATAGCCAAAGATGTTTTACAGAATCAGGAGCATTCTTGTACTTTGACAACCCAAAACGAAAATCAAAATTGACATAGATAAAGTGAGAAAGAAAATATGTATTAACATGATCAAAACCAGCAGACAACCAGACTTGTCTTGCGCCAACACAATCAAACAAAGCATGGTTAATTGATTCTTCAGACCTACGACAAACCTGAAAAATCGGATTACAGAAATTGATCTTGACCTTAACCTTACAGCCAATGCAATTGCTCCTTGAATAGCTTTCCATATAAAAATTTTAATCTTTGGTAATGTTTTAAGACTCCATGCTTCTTGTGATAAACTGTTTATTGAGGGTAAATTAACAGCCGATTGAGCTTCTGCTTCCTTCATGGACATTGCCACTTTACATCCACTTTGAATCGAATAAGATCAAATCTTTTAATGAAACAATATATTTCTGTCTGTTCAATACATATGAGGCACCAAACTCATTATTTTAGCTTTATCTTATCTTGTGAATAAGCTGTTTAAACGATCCATTCTCCAAAAACCAGAATGAGGACAAATCAACTCAGATACTTTCAGGGATACATTAAGAGTTATGTTTGGATTGAATGGAGCTCGAGTCACATTAAAAGGAAGCCAAGAATTGGTCCACACATATGTATGTGATCCGTTCCCAATCACCCTCGAAAATCCTTTAACAAACAGTTTTCTTCCGTGTAAAACTTTGTGCCATGCATATGAATGACGATTTCCTAAATCACAACTCAAAATGATGCGCTAGGAAAATATCTTGATTTATACACATGTGATAAAAGACTTCCCGACTTATACAAAATACGCCAAGTTTTTTTTGACAATAAATTTTGATTAAACTTGGAAAGATCTTTACAACCTAAACCACCTTATGATTTTGGTTTACACAAGGCCTCCCAAGAAATCCAATATATTGGTTTATTAGCTACCTTTGAGCTCCGCCAGAATTCCATTATTGCGCTTGTAAGTTTTTGGATGATGGATTGTGGTAATTGAAAGCACGACATATCATAAACAGGAAGAGCCATAGCCACAAATTTTAACAAAATCTCTTTCCCTCCTTGCGATAATGTTTTCGCATACCAAACTTGTAGTCTTTTATGCATTTTGCGGTTAAGTAAGCCAAAATATCTTTCTTAGATCCGCTAAAACAATAAGGAAGTCCCAGGTAAGAACTTACTCCCCCATTTTTTTAATGTTAAGTTTGTCCTTAATCATATGTTTCAGATTCTCTTCCACTTTGTCACCAAACATAATAGAGGATTTTTGAAAATTTATCAATTGTCCCAAAAAATCGCCATATACTTTGAGATACTTGATGATTTCTGTACAATTTTCCATATTAGCTTTGCACATGAATTGGCTATCATTAGCGAGAAGTAAGTGATGGATCGCCGAGCCTTGCGTTGATAGACTAATTTCATTTATTCGTCTTTGTGCTTCAGCGTGGTTTAAAGTATGAACCAAGAATTCTGCAGAAAGGATGAATAAAAGTGGTGAAAGGGGATCACCTTGTCTTAGACCTCTCTTTGGCTTAATGAATCCATGTTCTTGCCCATTAAGGAGAATCGTATATGAGACGGTGGGGATGCAAGACATTATCCACTCTACCCATCTAATATCAAAACCCATAGCAAAAAGAATATCTTTCAAGAAAGACAATTCAACTCTATCATACGCCTTGGACATGTCTGTCTTGATGGCCATACAAGAATCACAACATAAGGGATTCGTCCTTAGACCATTGATGTCTTTGTATTTTACGTGTTTTAGAAAGTCATTTATCGTTATTTAAGGTTCATGTAGATATCAACATGTTGCATTCATAGGTCTTTTTAAGCAAGTTTGCGTTTTTAGGTTGTTTTGCATAAGCATTTGCATACATGTGAATTTTGGAGATGTTTCAGGTATTTCGAGAATTTTCGGAACATCAACTTGATTGAGGAGAATGAAGTGCAAAAACCAAGACAAGGACTCGACCAAAATTTATCTGAAACCAAGCCAAGTGATCATCGAGCCCGACGTGACCATGGCCAAGCCCCAAAATGGACTCGACGACCCGAACTGATCAACTCGAGGTGGACTCTACCACACGTCAAGTTGGTCTCAAATGGACTCGATCACGACCAAGCTCTCCACTCGATCACGGCCAAGCCCTCCACTCGACCTGACATCAAGTTGAACTCGACCAAAGCAATCTGGCTTAATCACCAAGTATTCTCCGGCTCGATCACCATCCAAGCGGCTCAATCACATCACATCTCCAACTTGACGAGCCAACTCGATCACCAACGAACCCGACTCGATGAACCAGTTCGAGCCAGACTTAAAGATCAAGCTGGAGCATTACGAATTTTAATCATTTATCTTTTAGTGGTTTAGAGTTTTTCCTAAACCACTATATAAACTCGAATTCACCTCCATTTGAACCTAAGCTTTATTTTGTGTATTTCTTTTAGGTTTTTCTCTCTGTTTTTCCTTTTGAATGTTCATTGATGATCAAACCCAGATTTCTTATGAAATTCATGTTTTGTTTATGATTTCTTCATTTTGATGCTTAGTTTAAGGTTAAAGATTATCTGGTGCATATTGATCTTCTATTTTATGCTCTCGTTTTTATGAGTTGATCATCATTTCTGGGTTTGCTCTTATTTCACTTGATCTCCATTTTTCAGAGTTTATGTTCATGTTGTTTATGATCACCATGGTTTTTCTGGGTTCATGTTCTTACTGTTTTTGATCATCATCTTCATATTTCTGATTTTTCAGCTTTTGATCATCATCTTCTGATTTTCTGATTTGTTGTTCTTACCGTTCATAAGAGTTGACTTTTGATCATGATGAATTGTTTAATAGTCTTTTTTTTAGTTTTCTGATTTCATAATCACCATGTGTAGTGAGTAGTTTCCCAGGTTTCTAAGGATGGGGTAGATAATGCTGAATCCTTGTTTCTCCTAGGTGTCTAAGCTTGATTGTTTATAAATCCATTTTGTTTCATTGTTCTTAATGCTTATTTCCTTCTAACCGAATGAAATATGAACTTAGGAATTTACGCACTCAAAAGGTGGCTGATGAAATGCCTGAATAAGGTGATTTCTGAGATTTATGTTCCTAGCCTAAGAGATTGGTTTACTAGGGTGTTTATTGGCTTTAACATATTGTTTCTTTATGCCTGCTAGGTAGTGTTCCGTTAACGAAAGTTAGGTCTGGATATTGCTTAGCTTGAAATCATCTGCCAAGAGATTTAATTTGCTTGTTGATGAATCTGTTGTCTAGGGATAGCTCTTGTTTTAGGTATGTTAGACACCTAGGTAGTTCAGGGAGGATCACCAGTCAATTACCCCATCCTTAGGAAGTGTTTTTTATGATTGAATTTCAGTACCATTTTTTCCTGTTTTTATACTAATTTCTGTTTACTCCTTAGTTTTCATTTATGCATGATAGCTTTTATGTTCTGTTTTACTTCCAGCATGTTTTGTTTATTTAGGACTGTTAGTTAAAAAACCCCCTTTTAATTTACTTGGCTTGAACTAGTATACCCAATTGCATCTAGAGTGGTTATGATTGGATTGACACCTATTTATACTACAATGAAATGATAGTGTAATGGGAATTGAGCACGTAAAAATCATAGTATCAATTTGGCGCCGTTGCCAATTGGGTGTTTGTTTGTTACATTTTGGATTTTAGATCTATTGAGATCAAATTCTTTTTCTATCCCCATTCTCACTTTGTTTTCTTTGTTTTCAGGTACTTCCAGCACTAACTCCAGTGTATGAACCGGAGAAGCAGAGGACCAACTGACTTACTTCCACTCATTGAAGACATTTGTGCTCTTGAAATGGAACACACTCGAGCTTGAAGAGAACAAGAACGTTAGGAGCACTTGAGAAGGTTAGATTTGCAAATGGAGAACAACAACAACGTTCCTCCTGGTGGACGATCTATTGGTGCTGGTAATGCACCAAACATCCACACTCAACGCCATGGGATTGCTCCACCAGTTATGAACAACAACAATTTCGAAATAAAGCACAGCTTGATAGCAATAGTTCAGGCGAACAAGTTTCACGGGATGCCTATAGAGGACCCCCTGCATCATCTTGACGAATTTGACAGACTCTGCAGTCTACCAAGATCAATGGAGTAAGTGAGGACGCTTTCAAACTCCTCCTTTTCGCATTCTCTTTGGGTGGCAAAGCACACAACTGGGAGAAGGCACTACCTCAGAATTCCATCACATCCTGGAATGAGTGCAATAAGGCTTTTTGCCAAATTCTTCTCTACATCATAGACAACAAGGTTGAGGAATGATATCTCTGGTTTCGCGCAAAGGAATGCCGAAACACTCTGCAAAGCATGAGAAAGGTTCAAGGGGTACACCCTGCAATGTCCCCATCATGGTTTCAGCAAAGAGTCACTCTTTAGTACTCTCTACAGAGGAACACTTCCAAAGATCAGGATGCTCCTGGACATAACTACTAATGGAAATTTTCTAAAGAAGAACGCCAAAGAAAGATGGGAACTTTTTGAAAATCTAGCACATACTAATGGGGTATACTCTAAAGACTATGATAGGACTCCAAGGGGCAGTAATGATTCCAATGAAAAAACTTGGAGAGACATGAAGGCTCTGAATGACAAACTAGATAAGTTCCTTCTTGGACATCACCAACATGTTCACTTCATCAGTGAGGAAGAGCAGGTTCAGCTCCAAGTTAGGGAGCCTGACCAACATGAGGAAGTTAGTTATGTTCAGAATCATGGTGGATATAACAAAGGTTTTGTTAACTACTCGAATAACCCTGGTCTCTCACACCATAGCAACAATGTATCGAACCCTCAAGATCAAGTTTATCCACCACCGCCGCAGAAAAATATTCAGCCCTTCATCACTTATGCCCAAAATCGTGGTTTCATTCCAAAGCACCAACCACATGGTGGTTTTCAGCAGCAACTACCATCGAGTGGTTTTCAGCAGCAATAACAAGGTTGTGCCCCTTATGGTTTCACCAATAAACAACCTCAAGCTCCGCCTTCCAACATTGAAGCAATGCTACAACATATTCTACAGAGTCAAGCAAATGGTGCAATGGAAACATCTAAGAAACTTGGTGAACTCAACCATAAGATGGACTCCTCATTTAATGTCATCTATGCAAAGATTGAAGTTTTAAACTCAAGGGTTACTTCATTGGATAGCAAGTTTTCTTCCACTTATATTTATCCTCCAACCACAAATGGCCAACTTCCGGGAAAGGCAATTCAAAACCTAACTGAGTATGCACATGTCAATATCATCTTCTTAGGAAGTACCAATGATTCTTCTTCTCGCTCTAGTCCTACTCGTATCACTGTAGACAGTGTAGTTCAAGTTTGGGGGACTCTGAGTTTAAATGGTGCAGATTCTGTAAAAACTGATTCTTTGACGTGGATGAAACCAGAGTTAGCAACCAAAGCCAAGCCTGCTTTTTCTGAAAATTTATCTGTTTTACAGGAAAAGGAAACACTTTTTATCCCACCACCTTACATTCCGAAGTTACCATACCCATCACGGTTCAAGAAGGTGATAATAGATAAATACCCAGCAATCCTTGAGAAATCCATGAAAGAGGGTGAAGATTGAAGATCAAGGAATGTTGATACCAAATGATGAATGCAGTGCCAAAATAGTAGAGAAGCAAGAAGATACTGGTTCATTGACTCTACCATGCTCATTAGGTCCACTGACCTTCACCAAATGCCTATGCGATTTAGGAGCATCCATCAACTTGATGCCTCTCTTCGTTACCAAGAAGATGGGGTTAAATGAGTATAAATCCTCCAACATATCTTTGATTTTGGCTGACAGATCCATTAGGAACCCTCATGGACTCTTGAAGAACTTGCCTATCAAGATCGGGAGTGTAGAGATACCCACAGACTTTATTGTTTTGGATATGGACAAGGAACCAAAAGATCCATTGATCGTGGGAAGGTCATTTTTAGCTACGGTTGGGGCTGCGATCAATATTAAGAAGGGGAATATCACGTTGAACATGGGGGAATGGTCCAAAGCTATTTTCAACATCAAGGATAAAACGAAGAAGCCTACATTCCAAGGTCAACTATTATCTATCAAGGAGATAAATGAGGGATATCATGAAGATGGGTACTCAAGCAGTGACTCATTTGAGTACGAGTTGATGAAGGATTCAAACAAAGTTTCAGAGCATAAAGAAGGATTTGGGGGGTGTCAAAGGATCAGGTGCAAGAGTTTTTGCAGAATTAGAAAAAACAAGAAGACTGAGGCTGGAAACTAGAAGGAGCAAACTGTCCATTTTAGGAGAAGCATATTCTAAGCTCAAGCACCAACTTGAGCAGAACCCACCCCAAAAACCCACTTCATGCAAGACTTTTCTGAAAATAGTTGTGAACTTCAAACACCAACAATAGACTTCAAGAGTGGAGATCAAATATTTCTACTCAACCCAATGCTCGAGCACTATCCAGGGGATGTAAACCCAAAATGCCTCAGGAACTTCATAATCAAAAGGTTCTACCAAATGGAACAGTCACACTTGTTGTGGAACCTAATAAGGAATCAAAAGTGAACTACCAAACCAACACAAACAAGGGTGGTTGGATAAGTCCAGGAAGAAAACTTGGTGAAAGGACCTCGGTTCTCCTTGGAGAATCGTCTCGAGTTCAGTAAAAATTGAAACAAGAAGTCAAAGCTTAGTGACTTTAAACAAGCTCACTTTGGAGGAAGTCCCATGTCTATCCTTGCACATAAATTTTTTCTTTTAAATTCATCTTTGGTTTTTCTATTAATGATTTTAAGTTTATGTTTGGTTTTGGTGATTTAGGTACCGTAGGATCATGGCTTTGATAATTGGTATAAGGAAAATGGAAAGGCAGAGTCAACTTTAAGTCAAGTGCCTACGCATTATTTTGGTTATGCAATCATTTGCCTTTTGATCGAGCCCGAAAAAAGGGTACATCGAGCCAGAACAATTTTTGATCGAGCCACGAAATTTTCTCTGATCGAGCCCAATATTCTGACTCGATCACGAGCCGAAAATATTTTGATCGAGCCGGTTAAAATCAAGTCCTGAGCCCGAGGAACATTTTTGATCGAGCCAAGGACAAGGACGACACATCAACTCGATCTCCACTTCATCCACTTTCTTCAAACTCAACTTGAATATAGTACCACTCCAAACCTTTTCATTATATATACCATAGCATATTTTTGTTTTGTTGTTGCGTTTGTTCCTAATTCTCCTTTAAATGTTTATTACACAAGGGACTGTGTAATTTAAGTTTGAGGGAGATTTTAGGAGGTATCTAGCCATATTTACTTGTTTTCTTATTTCAATTTTGCATCTAAGGCATACAAAAACAAAAAAAAAATTGAAATTTTTCGGAAATCGTTTTCAAAAACAGAGTGATCATGTAGTTGCATTTACGCGATTAGGATTGTATTTAAGTTTGTTATCTACATTTTCATAGGGGAGGATAAAAAAGAAAACAAAATAGTCTAGTAAAGGATTTGGGAAAAACGATATGAGAAGTATGGTTTGTGCAAAAAGAGAAAGAGGTAATGATAAGAAAAAGGATAAAAGCCCAAGAAGTTAGTAAAAGCCCAAGAAGTCCCCAATCCGCTAGAAATTAATAAAGAGAGAAACCTCCCCTAAGAATTGTTAAGGCAAAGATGAAAAAGGGAAAGAATGTGAACCATGAAGATCATTTCGAACTTTAAAGGGTAGAATTAGGGTCTCCTACTGGGTTTAAAATTAGGAAAATTTTAGTTTTAATGACTCCGAGTAAATGGGATTCTGTTTTCGTATGCATCTAAGTGTTCTTATATATAGCATTCGGCTAAAACTCATTCCCATTTTGAGAGAGCCCTGTTCTGAAATATTAACCGATGCATAAAGGGGGCATTTTTGTCCCTGAACCAATCCCTTATCCAAATGAGTTCACTGAATGTGCATAACTTCATCCACGATTTTTTCTTAATGAATGTTAAAGAGATAAATGGATTTGAATGCATTGTGTAGGTTGGAACTGATCAGAAATGAACTTTGATGAGTATGGCTAAAGTTATTAAGTAGGATGAGATGGGGTTGCATTTTAAAATTAGTAACCTGGACATTGATATTCCCTATTTTGTCAGCACATTTTGGTTATGAGTTCCCATTTTTAAACTTCTCTTCCAGGCTTCTGAATTACTTGTTTGAGGGCAAATGATAGGCTCAAGATTTTATCCTAAATCTACATTGCAGAGAAAAAATCCTCGTAGTATAGTAAAAGGTCGATTTCCAAAGAGACCAGATTGTGCGACACTCAATTAAACTTTCGCTTCTAGCTAAGATGGTAATAAAAGGTAGAGTTTGAATGTTTTAAATCAAATAATTAAAAGACAGAAAATTAAAGTGGTTTTTAGGCAATTAGAGAAAACGCTAGGTGTTAGGGAATTCTACAGGTTATCAGGTTTGAAGTTTAGGTTGACATGCACGTTTTATTTATGAAAGTGGTTCTCAACTCAAAAGACAATGATAAGCTAATATCCTCCTGAAGTATTAGACCCCTATAATCGAACTACCCAAATACAAACTCCCGCCGTATTTAAACAATTCAATCATGCAATGAGTTCATATTTGATATGTTCATAAGCATTAAAGATAATACTTCTGCAAGCAGAGACACTTACTCATCTAGACTAAGTCAAGTTTCTAAACCAGATTCATTTGTATTTATTAACCTTATATCATGAACTAGGTGATCAGTCTAATTCAAGCAATGATTTCATATATAGACTAAGAACCTAACAATTCAAATTCATAATGTCAAATCCTAACTATCAATTCCTGATTTCCATGGGATAAACCCTAAAACCTAACAAAGTGACTACTCAGACATGACTAAGCAATCAACAATCATTATCATCAGAAGAAAACACATAAGAGAATCGAATTGTATAGAATAAAAGAATTCTGAAATCTTCTCCAATACAAAGTAGATCACTTCTCTCTGAAAAGCTCTCAAAAAAGTTGTAACTGTAAATTGTGTTCTCTCTTTCTATCTAAACCAAGCCTAAACTATTTATAATAATAATAATAAAAACCTAATCTAATAAGGAAAACTCATAATAAGTCTTGACGATGAATGCGTCTTTTTGATAATTTCCAAGTTGAGTCGGGTGTTGGGACTGATCGATCCAGGTAAGGATCGATCAATCCATCGTTCTTTATCTTCTAAGATCGATCGATCGATCTAAAGTTCCGTAGATTCTCCCTAAGCTTGGATCGATTGATCTCCTCAGTGAAATTGCCAGGATCGATCCTTTTGCTTCAATTCGGCCCATTTGCACCTGAATTGTTCCAGAAATCATCATTTTTGCTCCAGAACGTCTTAAACACCTAAATTCCTGAAAACATACCAAAAACACATGGAAAACGCTCGAATGATGCCAAATAGCAAGTATAAATACCCACTATAAAGCATCAAAATCGAGTGATATCAACTCTCCCAGACTTAGATCTTTGCTTGTCCTCAAGTAAAGCAAGAACAAATCTAGAGAAGAGGTTTGAAAACTAAAAAGGAACTCTCGGAATCTCAGTAACCTTAAGTTCAGAAATCGAAAACTAAAAGACACTGATCCTCAACAACCTTTGGAAAATAAATTGTTCACCACCACATAATCTAACCAAGATACTTTCTAATCTAAATCTCAATCAATCAAACTATCAAACCATATCAACTAGCTCTCAAAATTTAATTAAATACAAATAAGTGTGTTTGCCTATGCGGTATCGATCTATATCGCGTAAGTACCTTTTCTATCAAAGCACCCATACCAAAAAGAGCATCAATTGACTTCTGGTCCTGACCCTTTTTCCTCCTTTCTCGCTTCTTTTTCTTTCTTTTCTCTCCTTTTTTTTCTTTTTGCCTTTTTCTTCGCATTTATGCGCTTTTAATGTTCTTTTTAGCAAACAGTTTTTTTTCTGGGATTGACTACGGATTTCTAGACCATGCTTTCAATCCTTTTTCTTTTACCGTTTTTTTTCTTTTTTCTGAAGGGGGGGGGAGAGAAAGGATCCAAATCATACTCAAAGAACTTGTCGGTTTTACAGAGAACTGAAGAGCAAAGTACCTAGCTTTTCAAAGTATAACAACCACCATAAGTAAGAGAAAGTAAGGTCAATGTTAAGTCATATTCTATTAGAGCTAGCATCAAATCATCAACAATCCAAAAGACTATAACTTTGAAATGCATATAAATCAATTAACGGGGTTCCGAACCTAAATGCATTACTTTATCTAAGTTAGTAATCAAGTAGAAATCAATTCTAAACTCACACTAGGCTAATAATCATCACATATTCTGGTCATTATTCCTTTGACTCGATTAAATCAAAAAGAAAATTTTTGAAAAGTCTCACCAAAATGAGGAAACATTCAAAAAGAATAAAAAAACAGTTAGTAGCTATATACCCTTCTCCCAGACTTAAATCACACTGCGTGAAAATAAATCCAAGAAAAGGAAAAAGACATGAACAAGCTGTAGGATCAAAAGTGTGAGTTTAAGTGTAGCAACTTACCTGTTTATTGACGGATCGACCGATCCATAGACGGATTAATCGATCTATGATTACGTAATGTTTCTGATCGGTTGGATCGATTTATCCATAGACGGATTGATCGATCTGCTGTATCGTTTTTCCTAAATGCTAATGGATCGATCGATCTATAGACGGATTGGTCAATCTCTCATCTCCCATTTTGTATAAATGTTCTTTATTCAGTGATCGATCGATCCATAGACGGATCGATCGATCTAAACATCCGACCAGCTTCTTTTCATGAAACACTTCTAAACTCACAACTAAAAGTCAATATCTTAGTCTCCAAAAGCTAAACTGACTCAAAACTAAATATTACTAATCTAAAACACTGAATTAGTGGGTTGCCTCCCACTCAACGCTTTGTTTAACGTCAAAAGCTTGACGAACTTACCTTTTAAGCAGAATATGAGTTAGCACCAATTGATGCTTTGTTGAAACTACTATCATCGAATATTTGCATCTTTAGAACCTTTCTCATCATTAGTTTTGAATAGTCTTCCCCTTTTCCCTTAAGATATGAGGGGAAGAATGCCTTAACCTTTGAAAAGGGTTTCGAAGTTCCCTTTCACTTTACCTTATACTTTATTCCATCTTCAACCAACGTTTGAGGAATCAAAATAAGATGGATGTCCTTGTTGATCTCCTTTGATGTCTCATTGCTTTTGTTTTTGACTTTTGAAGAGGGCTTTGGAGTTTCTTTTCCCTTCGCCTTTTACTTGATTCCTTCTCCAATAGATGTTTTAGGCTTCATGATTGGTTGAGGATACTCATAGATCTTTGCCAAGTTTATCATACCCCTATTTTTGATCTTAGGGGCTGCACTCTTGCTTGGGCTTTGAGCCTCTTCTTTAAGAATTCAATAATGATCTCTTTAGTACTAGACTCGGTTTGAGACTTGGCTTGAGATTTCTGTGCTACCCTTTTCTTCTTCATCATATTCATCATAGAGACATTGTTGTTGGGTACTATTGTATACTAGTAGCCCTTCTTGATCTTAGTGAGATAGATTCGCTTTTTAGGCATGTATTGAACATATGAATTTCCCTCAGTATCTATAACATGGAAGTCAAGCGAGATAATACAATCTTTGGCTTGAACCATCACATTGGAAACTAATTCGTTTGAGGATATGACAAAGTTGTTAGCTAGTGTAAAAGTTAGCCCTGATGGTTTTATTTCCTTGAGTCCCAACTTCTCAGCAACAATCTTGGATATCACGTTAATGTTAGCTCATGTATCACAGAGTGAATCCATGAAGAACACTCTTTTGACCTTAACTGGACCTATGAATTCTCCAGGATCTTGTAGTTTTGGAAGTCTTCTTAGCGGAATTATCCTTTCAGAGACTTCATCATAGTACACCATCTCTTCTTCAGAAGTATCAGGCTCTTATGAGCATTCAATCTTGAGTTCTTTTAGCTGTTCATAAATTTCAACAGTCTGCAAGGGGGGGGGGGGGGNATCGATTGATCCTATAGTAGATCAATCAATTGATCCTATAGTAGATCGACCGATCTTGGTTTTTTTAGATTTTTTCTGATGGATCGATTGACCAGTTTTCTCGGAGACTTCATTTTTCCCTAGATCGATCGATCCAAGTATGCGGATCGATCAATCCAATGTCTCTGGAATTCTTTGGATGACTGGATCGATCGGTCCCTTAGGGGATCGATCAATCTCTTGGCCTGCATCATCTCCAGAATTTTTAAAATCTGCAGAACTGTCAGACTCATCATTCTTCTTTCCAGTACTCGAATTTATGGCTTTGCAATAGCCTTTTGGGTTGTCTTCCACTTTCCCATGAAGAACACCAACTTGTCTTTTGACTGCTTCTGAGGTTTGAGCCACTTGTAGATCCAGCTTCTTGACATGATTGGACAATGTTTCAAACTTATTGTTCATATCATTATACATGCTGTCAAGCGTCACATTCAGGTTATTTTTAAATCGTTGATGGCTTTCTAGAATTTCCTTGATCATTGATCCAACCCTATTATCTTGAGGAGGGTTTGATTGAAAACCAGGTTGAGAGGTCGCTTGAAAACCTCATGACTTTTGCACAAAACTTCTATTTTGGTTTCCTTGGAAACCGCTTCCACCTGAGTTCTAACCGAATGCTTGTCCAGATTTTTGCACAAAGCTCTGCGATTGGTTTGGATAAACCTAGTCCTGTGGATTAGCCATATTAGTACTCCTCCAAGATAGATTACCTTTATTGAAACCTTGATTGTATACTCTCTTTCCCTGGCTATTAATATAGCTCACTTCCTTTATATTCTCAGGTTTTGAAATAGCAAAGCAATCAGCCTTAGTCTTCTCTACATCTTCAGCGAAACTAACATATTTCTCATTTTGCTTCTTGAGAAGTTGAGTTAGGAGTCCTTTCACTTCAGATAAATCAGAAGATTCTAAAGTAGATGATCTTACTTTTCGATCATAGTCGGGGTAGTGATTGTTGTTGCTATGAGCTAGATTGTCTATTAGCTGGTAAGCTTCATTCACAGGTTTTATCATGAAGTCACCATTACTAACAGTATCAAGAGAGAGTCGATACTACTGCTCTATTCTCCTGTAGAAGATATTGAGTAGACTTAGCTCAGAGAAGCCGTAATGAGGACAATCTCGAAGTTATTCTTTAAATTTATCCCATGCTTCAAAGAATGATTCTACGATACCCTGCTGAAACAGAGAGATCTTGTTTCTCAGGTTTTTGGTCCTTCTAGAGGTATAGAAGTGGCTTAGAAACTTGGATTTGCATTCTTCCTAAGTTTCTATGGAGTTAGGCGGTAACGTTTTCAACCACCTAAGAGTTCTATCTGCTAGATAGTGGTTGAAGAGCTTACATTGCATGAAGTCTTTAGAGACACCATTAAGCTAAATGGTGCTGCATATATCTTCAAAGTTGTCTATATAATCCATAGGGTACTCGGTGGGCAAACCATGGAATTGGTTTTGCCTGAGCAGCTGGATGAGCTGGAATGGGAATTGGTAGTCCTGCCTTTGAGGTTGGCAAGGGTGTAGAGCATTCTTGTTGGCAAGGAAAGCTTCAAGGTTGTTGAAGTGTCCAACTAGTACCCTGTTCTGTTGTGGTAGGCGATTCTTGGCTTGTTCAGGTGGCACTTGATTACCATTACCGCCTACTTGTTGTTCCGGTGGCAACTGATTTTCGTTACCTCCTTGTTGTCTTGGTGACACTTGATTGTTGTTTCCTCATGGTTGGTTAATCACCAACTTGGTATAATCCTTGTTGAGGATTCTGGACATTTTGGTCTTCAAGTATGACCAAATTTTGAATCATATTCTCGACCATTGTGCTAGACGAGCTTGAGCTTTTTCTTGCTTTCCGGTTAGTACGTTATACTCTTGCTAGTTCTTTGTTAGTGAGGTTGACTAGTTCAAATGATTTGTTAGATCATATGTTCATGCACCTGCAAAACAAATACAAGAAGAAAGAACGAAATTAGCACTAAAAAATAAAAATCTTAGACTATATGCTAAGTAAAACTTAAAAGGCACAATTGGTCCCCGGTAACGGCGCCAAAAATCTGATAAGCTCAGGATCTTATCCAAAATCGACACTGTAGAGAACATATCCTCGTAGTATAGTAAAGGGTCGATTTCCCAAGAGACCAGATTGTGCAACTCTCAATTAAACTTTTTTTTCTAGCTAAGATGGTAATAAAAGGTAGAGTTCGATTGTTTAAAAGCAAATAATTAAAAGACATTAAATTAAAGTGGCTTTAGGCAATTAGAGAATAGGCTAGGCGTTAGGGAATTCCACAAGTTATCAGGTTTGAAGTTCAGGTTGACATCCAAGTTTTATTTATGAAAGTGGTTCTCAACTCAAAAGACAATGATAGGCTAATCTCCTCCTGAAGTATTAGACCCCTATAATCGAACTACCCAAATACAAACTCACACCGTATTCAAACAATTCAATCATGCAATGAATTCATATTTGATATGTTCATAAGCATCAAAGACAATACTTCCGCACGCAGAGACACTTACTCATCTAGACTAGGTCAAGTTTCTAAACCAAATCCCTTTATATTTATTAACCTAAAATAATAAACTAGGTGATCAGGCTAATTCAAGCAATGATTTCAGATCTAGACTAAGAACCTAGCAATTCAAATCCATAATGTCAAACCCTAACTATCAATTCCTGATTTCCATGGGATAAACCCTAAAACCTAACAAAGTGACTACTCAGACATGACTAAGCAATCAACAATCATTATCATCAGAAGAAAACACATAAGAGAATCGAATTGTATAGAATAAAAGAGTTTTGAAATCTTCTCCAATACAAAGTAGATCCCTTCTCTTTGAAAAGCTCTCAAAAAGTTGTAATTGTAAATTGTGTTCTCTCTTTCTATCTAAACTAAGCCTAAACTATTTATAATAATAAAAAACCTAATCTAATAAGGAAAAATCATAATAATTCTTGAGGATGAATGCGTCTTTTTGATAATTTCCAAGTTGACTCAGGTGTTGGGATCGATCGATCCATCGTTCTTTATCTTCCGAGATCGATCGATCCAATGATGAGATCGATCGATCTAAAATTCCGTAGATTCTCCAGAAGCTTGGATCGATCGATCCCTGATTGGATCGATCGATCTCCTTAGAAAAATTTCCAGGATCGATCCTTCTACTTCAATTTGGCCCATTTGCACCTGAATTCTTTCAAAAATCATCATTTTTGTTTCAAAACGCCTTAAACACCTAAATTCCTAAAAATATACCAAAAACACGTAGAAATCGCTCGAATGATGCCAAATAGCAAGTATAAATACCCACTATAAAGCATCAAAATCAAGTGATATCAGCAAACAAAGATTTAGTTTGGAGGAGTTGATGTCTTTGTATTTTACTTGTTTTATGAAGTCGTTTATCATTTCTTAGGTTCATTTAGATATCAACATGTTGCATTCATAGGTCTTTTGAAGCAAGTTTGCGTTTTTAGGTAGTTTTGCATTAGCATTTGCATACACGTGCATTTTGGAGATGCTTCAGGTATTTCGAGAATTTTTTGAACATCAACTTGATTGTGGAGGAAAAAGTGCAAAAACCAAGACAAGGACTCGACCAAAACTTAGTTTAAACCAAGCCAAATGATCATCGAGCCTGATGTGACCATGGCCAAGCCTTAAAACGGACTCGACGACCCGAACTGATCAACTCAAGGTAGACTCTACCACACGTCGAGTTGGTCTCAACCGGACAAGAGTACTCGATCGCGGCCACACTCTTCACTCAACCACGACCAAGCCCTCCACTCGACCTTATGTCGAGTTAAACTTGACCAAAGCAATCCGGCTCGATCACAAGGTCTTCTCTGGCTCGATCACCATCCAAGAGGATCGATCACATCACATCTCCAATTCGACGAGCCAACTCGATCACCATTCTACCCGGCTCGATCACCCGAGCCAAATGAGCTCGATCACCCGACGAACCTGACTCGATGACCTAGTTTGAGCCAGACTTAAAGATCAAGCTGAAGCATTACAAATTTAATCATTTATCTTTTAGTGGTTTATGGTTTCTTCTAAACCACTATATAAACTCTAATTCGCCTCCATTTGAGCCTAAGCTTTATTTTGTGTCTTTTTTTGGTTTTTCTCTCTGTTTTTCCCTTTGAAATTCATGTTTTGTCTATGAATTCTTCATTTTCATGCTTAGTTTAAGGTTAAAGATTATCTGGTGCATATTGATCTTCTATTTTATGCTTTTAATCTCGTTTTTATGAGTTGATCATCATTTCTAGGTTTACTCTTATTTCACTTGATCTCCATTTTTTAGAGTTTAAGTTCATGTTATTTATGATCACCATGGTTTTTCTGGGTTTATGTTCTTACTGTTCTTGATCATCATCTTATGATTTCTCGTTTTTCAGCTTTTGATCATCATCTTCTGATTTTCTGATTTGTTGTTCTTACCGTTCATAAGAGTTGACTTTTGATCATGATGAATTGTTTAGTAGTTTTGTTTTATGCGTTTTCTGATTTCATAATCACCATGTGTAGTGAGTAGTTTCCCAGGTTTCTAAGGATGGGGTAGATTAATGTTGAATCCTTGTTTCACCTAAGTGTTTAAGCTTGATTTTATAAATCCATTTTGTTTCATTATTCTTAATGCTTGTTTCCTTCTAACCGAATGAAATCTGAACTTAGGAATTTCCGCACTCAAAAGGTGTCTGATGAAATGCCTGAACAAGGTGATTTCAGAGATTTATGTTCCTAACCCAAGAGATTGGTTGTCTAGGGTGTTTATTGGCTTTAATAGATTGTTTCTTTATGCCTGCTACGTAGTGTTCCGTTAACGAGAGTTATGTCTGGATATTGCTTAGCTTGAGATCATATGTCAAGAGATTGAATTTAGTTGTTTATGAATCTGCTGTCTAGGGATAGCTCTTGTTTGAGGTATGTTAGACACCTAGGTAGTTCATGGAGGATCACCAGTTAATTACCCCCATCCTTAGGAACTGTTTTACCTGATTGCATTTCTAGTACCATCTTTTCCCCTGTTTTTAGACTAATTGTTGTTTACTCCTTAGTTTTCGTTTATGCATGATAGCTTTTATGTTCTGTTTTACTTCCAACATGATTTGTTTATTTAGGACTGTTAGTTAACAACCCCCTTTTAAATTACTTGGATTATATTAGTATACCCAATTGCATCTGGAGCGGTTAATAACTCACCTGATTAGATTGACACCTATTTATACTACAATGATATAATAGTGTAATAGGAATTGATCACGTAATAATCATACTATCAACCATGAACTAGCTCATGCGCCAACAAGATATTATCAGAGATGCAACGTTTAGCAACAAAAGAGCCTTGGGTGCTGGAGACTATGTCCGATAATATTAATTGGAGGCGATTATAGAAGATCTTGGAGAAAATCTTATAAGGAACCGAACACAAGCTGATAGGAAGAAGTACCGACATGTGCTTCGGATCTGTGACTTTTAAAAGTAATACAAGTTGTGTAAAGTTCCAATCTGAGGGGCAATTACCAGATTCGAGTAAAGCATTAATCTCCTTCATTAGTTGCACTTTAATCGTATTCCAAAATTTCTGATAAAAAATACTGGAGAAACCATCAGCACCCGATGATTTTTAGGGATCAATGTCGAAGACTGCTTTCTTCAATGCTGTTTCTGTAACTCGATGCATCAGACGAATATTCATCGTAGAAGAAACGCGAGGTCTGAAAGTAGCTAAAACTTCATCATTTCGTTGTGGCTGCGATGAGGTGAACATATTGCGAAAATACGAGACAACAATCTCTCCTTTTGAACCTTCCTCGAATTTTTCTCCTCCGTTATTGTCGATTAGCATCTGAATCTTGTTTTTATTTCCTTGACTTTTTCTTGAATGAAAAACGTGAGTTTTTATCTTATTCACGTAACCTACATTCTCTGCTACGTTGTTTCCGATACAATTCCTCACAAAAATAAGCCGATTATAGTTCCAGTCGCCAATGGTGAATAAGAACAGAGTCTGGAAATTCCTTGGATGTGTATGTATCTTTGATCCGTAGGTTTTCAATTTTTCTTGATGAGTTTTTAGGATTGGAACGTCGCCAACCCGATAACCTTTACAGCATAATGCTACCCAATCAAAGATGCTTTTATCGTCTCCATTATCTCCCAAGCAGGAGTTAATAATCTCGTTAATATCAGGAGATGAAAGCCATTTGAACATTTCAATAGTTTCTTTAAAGTTCCAAAAATCACGTTCTGGACTTGATCGCCCTCCAAGTTTTTCATGGTTACCCAATAAATCATTGAAATCGCCTACGGCAAACCATGGATTTTGACGACTAAATCCTATTTCTCTTATTCTTTCCCAGGATTCTGCTCTTAAGCTTGTTAATGGTTCTCCATAGATAAATATAATGAAAAATTCCAGAGAACCATACTTCACCTTTGTAACAATGTAACGTTTATTGGCAAAAAGAATAGAAACCTCGTAACAATTCTTCCACATTAAAGCTAAACCACTTCTTAGTCCTAATGGTTCAACAATGAATATATTGTCATACCCAAGGCCTCCTTCTAAATTTTCCAAAACAGAAAGAGAATTCTTCATTTTATGGAGAAACATAAAATCCAAAAAATGCACATGGCGCAAGTTCCAGAGACGTCGAACTGTTGGTTCGTTTTCCAATTCTCGACAGTTCCAGCTCATAATACTCATTGTGACTTAGGCAGTGTGAGCGAATTATCCTGCTTACATACCGCCTTTGATGAAGGAGAAGAAGCCTTCTTGGAAAACGGGATTGTCTTCTTTGTTGGAGACTCATCTATTACTGAAACATCACCAACACGCTCTTTTTGGAACTCTGAAATCATCTGAAGATTTATTTTCTTTAGATCCATCTGAACTATTGCTTGAAGGATCTGCCATTGATGTGTCTTGAGAAGTAATCTTCGAAAGACGAATTTCCAATCTTGCTTTTCGAATCCATTTATTCGGTATATTCCTCTTCGATTTACTGTGGGCTGAAGTTCCGGACATCATGAGTTTATTAGAACCCATCTGAAATACCGTAGAACTACCCAACAAAGTAAATGTAGAGTTTCCTGAGTATGACGGATGAAGAATTGCATCGGAATTGGGAATATTAGAAACCAGTATTCCACTTGAAAGAATACGGGAGAGGATATCCTAACCTTTTCTAGGGAAATCGAAGACAAGACCTTTTCTTTTATCCAAATCAGGTGTGATAAGCGGTACATTTTGCCAATTGTTCTTTTCCATACCATCAAACTTTGCTTGAATCCGTACTAATCTGGCTTTGCGTTCACTGGGGTCATGCACAGAAAAATATTGGAGCAGAGCATTCCTATCTTCCTCCGATATACTTGTTGGGAATGAGATAATATCATAAGAACTTGGAAACAAGGTTAGAGCTTGAGATATATTTGTGTTTGTTTCCTCTTGATTGCCGAGTTGTTCTGATTTATACGAGAAGAAGCACAAACATTGGATTGTTGAGAATTTGAATCGCGAAGTTGACATGAAGAAAAGTCATGAGTGATTACGAGACATGAGGAACACTTCCTTTTAAACTTCTCAAATTCAATCTGAATTGAAGCTAATCGACCATCTAGCAACTCAACTTCCCTTGCTTTCACAGCAGGTTTACGAACATCAAAACGAATTAGCACTCTTACGTAATCTTTTGTATGAGATTCCTCACTATTGTAAGCGATTTCTCTGACAAAACCTACTGCATCTCCCACTTGCTTGAAAGTAGCCGTATGAAAAGTATCTATGGGAGTATTCAGAAGACGGATCAAGGTATCTAAATAACAAAGATAATATGATGTATGATCTGGTTTCTATCTATCAAGGGATATCATTCAATCATCGAATGACCAAGAACCATTCATCAAAACCATGTTCAAATCTGATTTTGAATTGAAGATGAATTGAAAAGTGGCCTTTGATAACGCTATACCTCTAACACGACCAGCAACTCTCCAAATTTGTGAAATGTGTTCTATAAATCTTGAAATATTTTGCTTATCGAGATTCAATAATCGGCCGACGGTGCTACACTTGATACGTTCGACAGTACTGAAAACTGGTACTTGAGAGAGCTTAATTGGCGAATCGTCCTCAATCGAGAGAGAGTTCAGAGTGCGATCCAATTGTTCCTCCATAATAGAAATATTGAATATGAGAGATAAGTTTCTCACCGGTAAAACTTGTATACGATCGACGAAAAGTATGACAGGAGCTGGAATACGGTGTAGATAACGAAAAACGATTACAAAGACATAAAGTATGGTAAAAAATCAGCCAAAGAGAATATCTCTTGGAATATCGCTTTATCTCAGAAGAAAGAATGTTTTTTTTTAAAATAACTTTATAAAACGTTAAATTTATTGATTATTAAAAAACATACCAATAATAAATTCATATATCTAAAAAAAAAATATTATTTTAAATAATTTTCAGTAACGTATCATATTTACTAGTTGTAGTGTAGCAGCAAATTTTTTGGATGATTTAATAGCAAATAACAGTATGGGCCTCACTCCACTAATTCAAGCATTAAAAGCCCATTTAACACTTATAGATCCAACATTACAACCAGATTTTGACTATAAAAAGTGTCTAAAACTAAAAATCTCCATTTGAGATCTCTCTTTTCTCCACAGTGTATCAGATCTACACTAAGCTATACTAAAGTTTCCACTTTCTCTCTATAATTTTCTACAGCTTTCGAAATCCGACCCCAAACTTGTGAAATTATCACGAAACCACCCATTGTTGTTTCGCTTCTGCAACAACAATGGCGAAACAACAGTCCCTCCATCAACGTCAAATCCAAAACCCATTCTCAAACCCATTCTCTTCCTCTCCTCTTTCAAATTCTTCAATCTCAAACCGATCCATCTCTCTGCTCAGCCGCAACGGTCTACTTATCCTCCTCACTCTTCTCCTTCTCCTCGGTGTATTCTTACCTTGGGCTGGATCTCCGTTATTCTTGTTTCCAACCACAACCTCTTCACACTCCAAATGGCGCGACTATTCCCTCGCTCAAGCCGTCGATTTCGTCGCTAAGAACGAGACTGTGATTGTTTGCATCGTTAGTTATCCTTACTTACCTTTTCTCAGTAATTGGTTGATTAGTGTTTCGAGACAGAAACATCAGGAGAAAGTTCTTGTAATCGCTGAAGATTACGCTACTTTGTACTTAGTTAACGAAAAATGGCCTGGTCACGCCGTTCTTATCCCTCCGGCTTTCGATTCTCAGACTGCACACAAGTTCGGTTCTCAGGTTTTTCATTCTTTTCGATTCAATTCAGATTTACTTAGCTTGAATTTTAGCTGAAAATGGTTTAGATATTCCTCAATTTAGGTAATCTTAGTTTTCATCATACTGATTCGTTTATCTTGAGTGTTCGTTGATTAGCTAGAGTTGCTTTAGTGATTACTCGGATCGTAAGCTTGTATGGTCCCTGAGATTTCCGTTTCGAGATGTGTTTTATTTGTACACATCAATGGTTGATCCTGTGAATAACAAAAGAAGATTCATGGATGTAGTAGCAGTCATTTTCCTTGCTGATTTTGATCGAATCTTGAATTATTCTGTATCCTCTGTTTCTATATGTGATTATTAAGACCATAAGCTTGTACTGTCACTGAGATTTTGGTTTTGAGCTGTGATTTGTACACATCCATGACTGATTCTACGGATAACAAAAGATAGTGACTCATGGATGTAGTGGCAGTCATTTTCCTTACTGATTTTGATCGAATTTTGAATAGTTCTGTATCCTCCGTGTTCTATGTGTGAATTACTTTGCTAAAAAATTGAGTTGCAATGGAATCGATCAATTGATTAACTAGTTTCTTGTATCGGATTAGGGATTCTTCAATTTTACATCTCGGAGGCCGCAACATCTCTTGCAAATTTTGGAGTTAGGTTACAATGTTATGTACAACGATGTCGATATGGTTTGGTTGCAAGATCCATTTCAGTATTTGGTGGGAAGCCATGACGCATACTTCATGGATGATATGACTACAGTATGTAAAATTTACACATCTCCTTCATCGCTGGCGTCACCATAGTGTACTTATTATCTTCTTGGTTATAATATCAGATTAAGCCTTTGGATCACTCTCATGATTTACCACCTCCGGGTAAAAAAGGAAGGCCTTATATATGTAGCTGCATGATATTCTTGCGTCCCACTAATGGTGCAAAGCTTCTCATGAAGAAATGGATTGAAGAACTTCATGCCGAACCTTGGTCTAGAGCAAAGAAAGCAAATGATCAACCTGGTTTTAACTGGGCACTTAACAAAACAGCTCATCAGGTATGTTCCTTTTCTCCTAGTTTTGCCATTAAACAGAGTTGGTCTCAAGCTTTTACTACACAATTGTTGGTTTCGACGAAATCGGAACTTAAAATCTCAAAAAGATTGAACCTTTTTATACTCTCAAGATTCCACTTTTATCGAGTATAATTTATACTTGAGATCACTAAAGCTTAAAATCTCAAAAAGACTGAACTTTTTGGTACTCTTGAGACTCTTTTTTACTTTACTATCTTCGAATGCGATTTTGCTTCAATCTTACCTCTATTGCGATCTTCGGTTCTGTAGGTGGATCTGTACTTGCTTCCTCAAGCAGCTTTTCCAACAGGAGGATTGTATTTCAAGAACAAGACATGGGTTAAAGAGACAAAAGGGAAACATGTCATAATCCACAATAACTACATTGTTGGTTTTGAAAAGAAAATAAAACGTTTCCGTGACTTTGATCTATGGCTAGTTGATGATCATGCTCTTGAGTCTCCTTTAGGGAAATTACAGTAAATTCGGAATTGTTTTGGTCTCTCTTTATGGCTTTCTATTTTCTTGAATTTTCAGGCTATGCAAATGAAGAAAAAAGAAGGTTCATTGACCAAGTTCTTTTACTTCTTTGCTGGTGTTTAAAGTTACGTGAAGAGGTGTTATTTATATGGCTAATTCAATTTGACTTGAATTTGGTAATGTTAAGATTGCTAAAATTGGCATCCAGTGTGATTATAATATGATTACTAAATTCACAAGTTCATACTTTGTTTTGCATTTACACAATGGGTCACAAATTTTAGCATATAAATATGGAGTTTAATAAGAAGGAAAACAATTTTGACACAAAAAAAAAAAAGGAAAATAACAGAACTAAATCGGTTAAATGTTTTGGTCAAGTGTTACTTTTGTATCATTTTCTATAGGAAGTTACATAGATGCTGAACTCAGCATTCTAAAAATTTACAATTCATTTTTTGGCCTTTAAAGGCTACAAAAATCTGACAGTTTTTTGTAACAAGTTCTGTAAATATTGGTAAAAATAAACAGCGAGTTACAACTTAACAATTAGGGTCCACTTGCCTTTTTTTCTGCCAAACTTCCTTTTTTATTCCATACGAAGTTACAACTTAACCGATTACACAAAAGGGCCAAACATAAAACCATAAGCAAGGTCCAAAATCAGCATAATATAAAAAATTACAAATAAAAAAACTTCTTACCAGTGATTTAATCAAATAAAACGTTAAACCGCCGCTAAGAAGCGAATGAGCAAAGTTGTGGTAAACTGATTAAGTTACAGAACCGTTGAAACATCAAAGACGCATAAACTTTTTCCTCTAGCGTATCAAATCAACCTCTCTATATAAAACCAAGAGGTAGGAACGACAAGAATAAACTTAATGTGACACCAGAACCCACCGAACTTTCAGATTGACAACATTAAAAGAGACCGTGAATGTCTTAAAAGCAACCAACATAAAGCAACATATCTAAACTGTAAAGACAAAGAGCAAAGATGACTCAACCTAAAAATCCCGAGCTCCGAGAAGATCGAGACAGTGGCTGAAGGATGAGCCGATTATGAGCAAACTAGAAGCGACAACAATGAAAACCAAACACTCTTCCAAGAGTAAAACACCAACCCATCTGAAAAAATCAAACGAACAAGCCCGACTAACTGTTGACTTGCATTTCATCTTCCCGGTTAGAAACCGTCGAAGGTCATAAGCTACTTCAACTAACTGAGGCAAAGCACTACAGAGAAAACCAAACCAGAGTTTGCAAAACTCCATGGCCAAAACCACATACAGAAAAATTAAAAAAAAAAAGCGCCGATAAACCCAAGAACCCAGACCACAAAGACGAAAGATAACTACATCCGTCCCGGAAAGTCGATGAGAGAAACAACTGGATAGAAGACATAACAAAGATATATCCTTACCAAACCATGACCCATGACTCCATATCCGCAACTACAGAGGTGAGGGAGGCACACACGATAAAAACCGAAGGATATACCCAAGACAAAAAATGTCAAATCGTTGAGCCACTAAAAGGCCGAGCCAAACGAAGGACCCATAATCAAAATCAGACGAAGAAAACGACCGACAACCACCAGCAGTCGTGGCACGACCGAGCAGAAGCCAAAACCTTTTAAGTAAAATTAGAAGCGGAGAATGAGGGACACATGGAAGAAAGGAGCACCAGTGAAGGATACACCAAAAGAAGACCACCTAAGATGGGGAAAACGCAAACAACAAGAGAGGATGACGACATCGCAGAAATCAATGTCACCGCCGGCGGGGAGTGACTTTGAAATATAGCCTCGAGATGTGAGCTCGAGAAAAAAATATCTAAGAGAGAAAAAAAAATTCCTTCAACTATTGAGTTTTAGGTATAGTTACTTACTCTATATATATATATATATATTCTTTACATTATTGTTGTATGTTATGTTTTTTTTTGTCGTCTTTATTATTAAAACTAACCGGAAAGATTACAAAACGAAGAAACCAAACAACACAAACAAATGAAAGCTCAAAAATTTCGACTAACAGAATTCGAAATGTTATGAGATAAAAGCCTGTAAATTTTGACTAAGAGAGTACAAAATTTTAGGAGTCAAAAACTCGACAACAACGGAAAAACAAAAAAATACACAAAAAAAGAAGCAACATATCAAATGAAAACTTAGATAGAACCAGACAAGAGAGCGACTCTTAACAAAGAAAAACTGCACCATTCAAGGCTCAAGACAAACAAAAGAACTCCACAAATACCGCAAGCACGAGGAGCAAAGCCAAACGAAGACGAATCTTAGAAATCCTCCTAAAATACTATTAACTACCTCTTGGATGAAGCATCAAAGACCATTTAAACAGGACATTGGGATCCTAGACGACAAGAAAAACGCCAAAAGAAGTCCGAAGAGGGCGGAGGCTAAGCTCAATAAGAGCAGATCGGGAACCACCAAAATGAAATTTGGCAAAAAAAAAAAAAAGGAATTGATCACACAAGACTAGTAGATAGAAGGAGAGATAACCTCTTTAGAGTCAGCCATCTTCCGAAGATGCCAACAGACGATCGGAGACAGCTGAGGACCAGGAGAAAAACCAGGGGCAGAGTTAAACCAATACACCAAGGAGCAGATAGACAATACGGAACTTGAAGCAAGAGGAGCCATTGCTGCAAACCAGGCACATCTAAACTAACACACACAAACAGCAAAGAGATGCGATAACCAAAACCATAAGCTAGAACCTAACCATACTTCACCAAAGAAACAGAACCAGACCAGAAACCACCTTAACCCTAGAATCAGAGAAAATGATGACTTACTGTAAACCAGCGTCACCGAAAAGGGAGAACGAGTCATCCGATCACCACCCGATCAACTACAGCCGCTAGAACCAAATTCAAGATGAGACCAAATAGGCACGAAGCGGAAAGATGAAACCTGGCCGGAAGGTAGAAAGGAACCGAGAAGAAACGAAACCGACGACCTTAAAGGTCCGGCTATCTCATCCCCTGCGCCACAACCTAACCCGTCGAAACCAAATCTCGATCTACAACCTGCCGACTTCAGATGAAAATCACACCAACTATGCCGCCGGTCCATTACCACATACAAGCTATGCGGAACAACACACTACATATGACAAGATGGAGGTCGGAGGAGAGGCGACGCCAGCGCGAACCCGACATTGCCGCCAAGCGTAAAGATGAGATTAGGTCTTCTTGGAGAAAGTCCTCGAGAAATATTTCAAAAAAGCTTTTTTATTCATATCATCAAATTCAAACTATTGTTGTGTGTTATGTTATATACATACTTTTTATTATGTGAGTAATTTTACAATTTAGACTTTTTTTTAGAGGATGTTGCTTGTGTAAATGAAAAAATATAATGTCGATTTTACAAAGTCTAATACCCCTTAATCGCTCCTGCTAACAGTATGACCTATCACTTATCGAAACTGACGAGAGGAACCACAAAGACATTACTTCCCAATTATTCCATATTTCGACTGATTCATATTGTGTCATGGAAACCGTGCCACCACTCAATTCCCAACCTCATTTGCCTCACTCGGTGCACAAAAGAAAGCAAAAGAAAAAAAAGGAGAGAACAAACAACATTGTAAGAAAAATCGTAGACCGTCGGTAAAGAGCAGAAAAATTTAGGTGGCGAAAAACTTTAGAGAGAAAGAAAGAAAAGAAAGTTTTTTTTTTAATAATTAAGTCTGTTAAGAATTTTTTTTTTTTTTTTTTTTTGTAAACTTTAGGATATGTTGTTTTTGAAAATTTAAAAGTAGTACTTTAAAAATGAGAAAATTTGATAATAGGGTATTAAATTTTTTTTTTTAATTTGCTAAATAGGTACTTTGTAAAAGTTTTTGTATTTATGTACTTTTTTGTTTCGTGAAAAGTGAATTGTTTGTGAATGATGACGGTGAATCGTTCGTATGAATGATTAATTGTTTTGTATGAATGATAAATGAATCATGTGAATGATGAATTGTTTGTGTGAATGATGAATGAGTTGGTGAATGAACAAATATAACTACTTTTCAAATAAAAAAATAAAAATATTTATTTTCTAAATTTAAAAACAAAAATATATATTTTCCTAAATTAAAAAACAAAAAATACTCAATTAAAAAAATACTCTTTAATAATCACCCATTTTTGTTTTGGTTTACAAAAAGTGTTTCTATTTATTTCATGCGTGTAACATAAGAACATTATATTTGTCTATAGTTTATCTGAATCAGGCTATAAGGATAATATAATTATGCTAGTGATAATATATTTTTTTAGTCGCAATGGAAAAAAAAAAAAAAAAAAGAAATAAAAAAAGGAAAAAATTAAAAAGACAGTCAAGCAAAGTTTGTTGCTCTCTTCAAATTCGCAGCTTCGATTCCAAAATCGATTCACTGAGTTTATCTCTATAGTCTCCTTTGATTCTGCCATTGACGCCAAGTAACTGTTTCTCTCTCCCTTTCTTTCTTTCTTTCTTTCTTTCTTTCTTTCTTTCTTTCTTTCTCTCTCCTTCTTTGCTTTTACTAAGCTCACAAGAATCTACGCATCTGTGCGCTGCTGCTTATGCTCTGCATCGTCAACTAAATAGCCACACGCTCTTCGATTACTCTCTCTCTCTCTCTTGAGAGTCGCTTTAGTGAGTTGTGACTTTCATTAAGATTTCCGGACTTTACCGTCGGATTCGTTTTTCAGATTTCGTCGTATTTACTGGATTTAGATTGAAATTTTAGGTGTTGGTTTAGTTCGTAGCTTGTTGTTAGTTCTTTTTTAAGATTCCGTTTAATCTCCCGAGTTGCATGTAATTCTTAGTAAGAAAAAATGATTTCTCCGGCGAAGAGAGAGATCGGAGGGAGAGCGGCAAGGCAACAACAACAAACGATCTTGCTGAGAAACAGATCAAGACTATCAAGATACTTTCGATTCAAGAGGATCAATTACCTCCAATGGCTTTGCAGTATAGGAGTGTTCTGCTTCTTTGTTGCGCTATTTCAGTTGTTTTTGCCTGGTTTAGTGATCGATAAATCGGGTGAACCTTGGAGTAACAAGGAGACATTACCTCCTGATTTGCTTGTTTTCAAGGAGAAAGGATTTTTCGATTTCGGTGAAGATGTTAGATTTGAGCCTACTAAGCTTCTGAAGAAATTCCAGAGTGAAAACTATGGTTTGAATTTCACATCATCTTCTCTCAATACAACTCTGCAGCGTTTTGGTTTCCGAAAACCGAAGCTAGCTTTGGTCAGTACTTTGATTATAATGTATTGTTCTTATGTTTGGTTTGTTTTCTTGAGATCTGATGTTTGCATTCTGGTTCTCTCTTCTTTAGGTTTTTGCTAATTTGCTAGTTGATCCAGAACAGTTGTTAATGGTGTCTGTCTCCAAGGCACTGCAAGAGATTGGCTATGAAATTGAGGTGTTGATTGGTTGCTTCTTTGTGGATTTCTTGTTATTCTTGAAAGTATGATAATACAAAACCTCAATCATGTATTGGTAGGTTTACTCCCTTGAAGAGGGTCCAGTGCGTGGTATCTGGCAGAAAATGGGATTCTCAGTCACTATACTCAAGACTAACGATGCATCGAGTTGTGTTATCGACTGGCTGTCGTATGTACCCCATTTCATTCCTGTGCTATTTACTTTGCTTTGAGAACTGTAGGCGAATTCGTAAACCATGTCTTGATTAATTCAGAGTTGGGAATTATCATAATGTAGTCATGTGATTCAGTTTAATGTCATAATGTGGATCTAAGGCTGACCAATACATCATGGTTTAATTTCTTTAATTATCTAAATTGCAAACTTAATTGACCTGACTTGGTCAATGCAATGATTTCAGATCATTGATAATTTCCTTTGTTCTTATCTTGAAGCTATGATGGCGTAATTGTAAACTCGCTTGAAGCTAGGAGTATTTTTGCTTGGTAAGATTTCGGTTGTTTGGTGTGTGTATACATAGTTCTGTTTTTAGTCATGGTATATTGAATATAATAATTAATACAAATATTTGTTGACTATGTGAATTTTGTTCCAAGGTTCTTGATAGTTTAAACTATTGATATTCTTTGACAGCTTCATGCAAGAACCTTTCAAATCTTTGCCTCTTGTTTGGGTAATCAATGAAAAAACTCTCGCTGTTCGAGCTAGACATTACAAATCAACGGGGCAGACAGAACTCCTTACGGATTGGACAAAGATCTTCAGCCGGGCATCTGTAGTAGTCTTCCATGATTATCTCCTTCCGGTAATATTTGTGATCAGAGAGAGCCACAGAAAATTTCTTCATTTCTGCTTTAAAATATGTTTTCTGGAGTAGTTTTAAGGAATGATATTTTAACACCTCCATGCAGATTCTCTACTCTGAGTTTGATGCTGGCAATTTTTATGTGATTCCTGGATCTCCTCAAGAAGTATGGAAAGCAAAGAATCTGAAGTCTCCACAAAAAGATGGCATGGTTATTTCCATTGTCGGAAGTGAGTTCTTGTACAAGGGTCAATGGCTGGAACATGCCCTGCTTCTGAAAGCTCTACGGCCATTGTTTTCAGGCCATTATCATGAAGGTTACAATTCACATCTCAAGATCATAGTTTTAGGTGGCGAGTCAACTTCCAACTACAGCGTAGCAATTGAGGTATAGCAAGGTCTGCTATGCTAATAGTGATTTGGTTTATAGCTTTTAAGTTTTAATTATAGAGATTACAAAACCACCCTAACCTTGTTCCTTGGCTTGTATTGAACTAGACGATTTCCCAGAGCCTGACATACCCAGAAAATACCGTGAGGCATGTAAGTGTCGCGGGGAATGTTGATAAGATACTTGAAAGTTCTGATCTTGTTATATACGGATCATTTCTTGAGGAGCAGTCTTTCCCAGAAATTTTGATGAAGACCATGTCCTTGGGAAAACCAATTGTTGCACCAGATCTCTTCAATATTAGAAAACAGGTAAGCTTTGTCTTCCTTTGCTTGTGTTCTTCATGAAAATGTGTTTTGCCATGTTCTCTATCCGTTTGGCTGCTTACCAAGGCACTGACTGTATTGGCAAATGTTAAACAGATCAATGACAGGGTTACTGGGTATCTTTTCCCCAAAAAGAATCTTAAGGTTCTATCACAGATTGTGCTTGAGGTGATAACAGAAGGGAAAATATCTCCATCGGCTCAGAAGATTGCCCTAAAGGGGAAAACAGTCGTTAAAAATATGATGGCTCGGGATGTCATACAAGGTTATGGGGATCTACTAGAGAATATTCTCAAGTTTTCTTCAGAAGTTGATTCTCCTAAGGATATCCAAAAAGTTCCTCCAATACTGAAGGAAGAATGGAGTTGGCATTCATTTGAAGCATATCTAGATACATCGTCTAATAATAGAACAGCAAGAAGTTATGAGTTTCTAGCGAAGGTTGAGGGACATTGGAACCATAACCCAGGAGAAGCTATGAAGTTTGGGGCTGTTAATGATGATTCATTTGTATATGAAATATGGGAAGAAGAGAGATATCTACAAATGATGAACAGTAGAAAAAGACGAGAAGAGGAAGAGGTAAGCGTTTCAGATGTGAGTTCTTGTAATGTGACATCCTCATCTCCATTTCCTATGTGTCAATTTGATTTGTTTTGTGTTGTTATGCAGCTGAAAGGCAGATCCTTGCAGTATCATGGAATATGGGAAGAAGTATATAGAAGTGCTAAAAGGGCAGACCGAAGTAAGAATGATCTACATGAGAGGGACGAAGGGGAGCTGCTAAGAACGGGTCAACCTTTATGCATATATGAACCTTATTCGGGTGAAGGAACCTGGTCTTTTCTTCATCAAAACCCCCTTTATCGTGGGATTGGTCTGGTAAGTTCCCATATGCAATATTAGATGGTCCGACAGAAGAATATTATTTTCAACTGATGTGAATGCCATCATCGTATTGCAGTCAGTTAAAGGACGAAGACCTAGGATGGATGATATCGATGCATCATCACGTCTTCCACTTCTCAACAACCCATACTACCGTGATGCTCTTGGTGACTTTGGAGCATTTTTTGCAATTTCAAACAAGATTGATCGTTTACACAAGAATTCATGGATAGGGTTTCAGTCATGGAGAGCGACTGCAAGGAAGGTATGTGTGCAATAAAATGCTATGTTCAGTATGAATTTTACTTGTGATGTAACTTGGGATCCTAAACAGGAATCTTTATCCAAGAAAGCTGAGAACGTATTACTTGATGCTATACAAACACGGAAACATGGTGATGCCTTTTATTTTTGGGTTCGCATGGATAAAGATCCAAGAAATCCTCTAAAGAAACCCTTTTGGTCCTTCTGCGATGCCATAAATGCTGGGAATTGCAGGTAAAACAACAATACACATTTCTTAAAATAAGAATGTTGGAGACTTGGGTTGTTTACATGTCTCTGTGTAATTTATGGACTTGATCAAGGTTTGCTTACAATGAAACTTTGAAGAAAATGTACGGTGTCAAGAATTTAGAGTCGTTACCAGAAATGCCCGAGGATGGTGATACATGGTCTGTGATGCAAAGCTGGGCATTGCCAACAAGATCCTTCTTAGAGTTTGTCATGTTCTCAAGGTGCTTTGCTTGCTGGTACTAATCTATTGATTGTCTCAATTCGGAGAACAAAGTACTTAGAGAGTGTTTGTCTCGTGTTTGTAGGATGTTTGTGGATTCATTGGATGTACAGATGTATGAAGAACATCATCGAACAGACCGTTGTTATCTGAGTTTAACCAAAGTAAGAAACTAATTTCTTCTTGTGCTCCCAAACAGATTTGGATTTGAGTAGAGTTTAATCTTTTGTTCACAGGACAAGCAATGCTATTCGCGGTTACTAGAGCTTCTAGTGAACGTATGGGCTTACCACAGCGCAAGGCGCATTGTTTACATAGATCCGGGGACTGGTATAATGCAGGAGCAACACAAACAGAGGAACCGGATGGGGAAAATGTGGGTGAAATGGTTTGATTACGCAACTTTGAAAACAATGGACGAGGATCTTGCAGAGGAAGCAGACTCAGACCGTCGTGTGGGTCATTGGCTATGGCCATGGACCGGTGAGGTTGTGTGGCGCGGGACATTAGAGAAAGAGAAGAGAAGGAAGAATGTAGAGAAAGAGGAGAAGAAGAAGAAAAGTAAAGAAAAGCTGAGTAGAATGAGAAGTCGAAGTGGTCGTCAGAAAGTCATCGGAAAATATGTCAAGCCGTTGCCGGAAAATGGAACTGATATCGGAAACAGAGAAGTATAGAATCAAAAGAACACTTTGAAAATTGTAAGATGTGGGTTAGTTAGTTTTTACGGTTATGAGTCTTTAACCAATTCTTTTTTTTTTTTTTTTTCAATCTTTAAAAAATTCTAAAGTTTGGATCTTGTTGCTGCAAAACATAATATTCATTGTTTTTTTTTTTTTTTTGTTGGTTAACGCTTAAAAATTCATTTTTAATACGAATAAAAAGAACTAATTGTTTTCTTATATCAAAAATAGGGGCTGACAAGTAAACCAGAACCGAATGAATTGATTTGAGAAAGTGAAACCGAAATCAAAGCGAAATTCTATTTTTTAGATTTGATTATTTAAAATACGAAAAAATCTAAATGAAAACAGGACCGGAATCGTTTTTAGTTATTCGAAAAAGCCATCCAAAAAAGAAAAAAAAATATAGAGAAATTTCCATTGTAAGTATGAAATATATAAACTTTGTGTATTAAAAAATAAACGTTAAATAAATTACTATTTGTATATATTTTAGTGAATTTAAACGAAAACCGGATCATAATACAAATTAAAAACTGAAACTGAACTAAAATAAAACCGAATAGAATTTTAAATGAGTTCAAACAGTTTTAAAACCGAGAAAACTAAACTGGAAATAGACCGTAATAAAAAAAATGTGACATTTATTTTTTTGTATATAAAAAAAGAATGTGTAAAGTTGTATAAAGAAAACGCGGGAATTCGTTTAAAAAATTGAATACATAATTGTTGCATTTTCTTTAACAGCCAGATTAGTTAAAAGTTAAAACCATCAATTTCTACCAGAAAAACAAAACAAAATCATCTTTGTATATAAATACTTTTTATTACAACTTTTGATCCAATGCACCCCTCGTGTTTGTTGTATTCATCAATCTATTTTCCTGTTTATTCCTCTTTTTATTATCAGAAACTAGAGCTTGCGAAAACAGGTAAATCTCCTACTGATTCATTAATTTTCAAGAACTTATATTTTATTTATTAATTTTAAATTCAAT
>OVBE01001616.1:198-35425 GCA_900406425.1 Iberis pinnata
AGCAAAGGAAATCTTCTTTTTAGTAGAAATTACGCTAAGTAAAAAGAAATTAAAAGGGAAACGTCAAAAAAATAAGTAAGTTTATGCGGGAACAGGTACCGCTTCATTAAATCTAAAATAGCACTTATTATCCGCTATTAAAAATATTGGCAACCCTCGCGACGTCTATGATAGCACTCCAGTAATTCGTGCTATCGTGGAGTGCTATCAATACTACTTTTTCTTGTAGGGCAAAACGAAAAGGCATTCAAACGACAAGTGTTGGTTCCTTCACCCACACTTAAGACCAGCAAGGATTGGAGGCAAGCTCAATGGACCAAGGTCAAATGTGGCCCAAGTAGGCCAAGGAAATGATGAGGGTGGCTCAAGTCAAACCACCGTGGAAGCTAACAACTCAAAGGATATGGTCTCTTACAAGGCAACCTCAGCAACTGCCAATGAGGACTATGTGAGCAAGAGTGACTTTGATGCCCTCATCAAGGCCTTGAAAGAGGCCACCAAATCTGGTAAAGTCGTGGGTAATGTTGTAGGAACCTCTCTTAATGCTCAATACACTAATGATTGCTTGGTCCTAGACTCGGGTGCTTCACACCACATGATTGCAAATGTAAACTTGATAGAGGACATATAACCTGCCTTAGGAAATGTAATAATTGCAAATGGTGATAAAATTCCCATTAGGGGAGTAGGAAACTTGAACTTGTTTAACAAAAAGTCTAGAGCGTTTTATATGCCTTCCCTTACCTCTAATCTTATTTCTATTAAGCGCATAACTAATGACTTCAAATCCAATGTTACATTTGGGCCTAATGTAAAGGGGAACCAAAGATGAGCTCTATATACTTGAAGACTTCAAGAATTCTCCTACTCTATCTTTTATCTACTGTTTTTAACTCTCATATAGAACCATCTAGTGATGTTTTATGGCATGCTAGGCTAGGCCACCCGCATGAGAGAGCTTTAAAACTTATGTTACCCGATATTTCTTTTGTTAATAACTCTTGTGAGGTTGTATTTTGGGTAAACATTACAAATCTATCTTTCCTAAGTAGAATTCCATCTATGACAATTTATTTGATCTCATTCATTCCGATGTATGGACCTTACCTTGCATGTCTAGGGAAAACCATAAATATTTTGTCACATTCATAGATGAGAAGTCTAAGTATACATGGCTTACCTTGTTACCATCAAAAGATAGGGTCGTTGAAGCATTTACAAATTTCCAATCATATGTGATTAATCGTTTTAATGCCAAAATAAAAAATTTTAGATCCGACAATGAGGTGAATACACAAGCCATCAATTCAAAGACCACCTAGAAAGGCATGGCATCATATATAAAACTAGCTGTCCCTACACAAGCCATCAATTCAAAGACCACCTAGAAAGGCATGGTATCATATACTAGTGTTACAAAACGTTTTTGGGGAGATGTGGTGGTGTTGGCATGCCATCTACTCAATAGAACTCCAACTCAAACTCGTAAAGACACCTCTCCCTTTGAAGTACTTAATAAACATAATGGTTTGTTCTTGATATAAAGCATCTTGGTGAGCTAAAATCTACCTTAAATCTGTTTTTGATATAAAGCATCTTGGTGAGTTAAAATACTTTCTTGGCATTGAAGTTTGTAGAACAACTAATGGTTTGTTCTTGTCTCAAAGGAAATACACATTAGATCTTCTTAAGGAGACCGAAAAGCTTGGAGCCAAACTATGCAAAATTCCCCTTGAGAAGGCTACAAAACATTAAGAAAAGGGGAGGTTGAAGACCAACCTTATGGAAACCAACATCAATACAAAAGATTTTTGGGTAAGTTAATATAATTAACTATCACACGGCCTGATATATGTTTCTCTGTGAACCAGGTATCGCAACACATGCAAAATCCTAAGGTGCATCATTGGAACATGATTGATCGGATCTTGAGATACCTTAAAGGGGCACTTGGATGGGACAAAACAACAACACTAGATAGTAGGCTACTTGATGCTGACTGGGCTGGAGACCAGAATGATAGAAGATCTACCACTGGGTATTGTACCTTTATAGGGGGTAACTTACTCACATGGAGGAGCAAGAAACAAAAGATTGTCTCATATGGCTAAAGTGCCGAGGCTGAATATCGGGCCATGAGGAAGCTGACCAATAAGCTAATATGGCTAAAGGGACTGTTGCAGGATTTGGGTATGGAGACACATGAGCCAATCACTATGCATTGTGATAACCAAGCTGCCATTTACATTGCATCAAACAATGTCTTCCACGAGAGGACAAAACATATTGAAGTTGACTACCACTAAGTGAGACAAGCAGTGGAGCAAGGAATCATATTACCATGTTACACCAAGAGCTCGGACTAATTGGCCAACATATTCACCAAAGCAGCCTGCAATAAAGTTTGTGAGTCCATTCAGGATAGACTTGGACTCACAAGCGTTATCAAGGAGTAAGTATCCTAACCGTGGAGCCTGGCACTTTTTCCTTTAGAGATTTTTTATCCCAAGTGGTTTTCTCTCTAAATTTTTTAATAAGGCTTGGTCTCTACGGGTCCAAGTTTGGCCAATCACCTCGGCCAAACTTGAGGGGGAGTGTTGAGTTTTGGGCATCATCGACCAAGACTTAAGAAGTAGTAAGGAAAAGGTTCTAGAAAAGAATGAGGATGAAGAAATATTGAGAGAGTCCAAAGAAATGAAGAAAATACGACTAAGCCTGAAACTAGGCAAAGTCGGAAGAAAACTCGATGACCATGCGTGAAAACAGGCCAACCATGCACGAGATATCAAGCCAGGAAGGAAAACATGCGTTCTAGCGAGTTAGCGTCTGCGGGAAGGAAGAAACTTGGAATACAAGCTATTGGGCCATGCACGTGTCTAGAAATATGGCCAAGTGGACAATACGAATTATCGAGAAAGATCATGCGGAGGATCAAGCCAGTAATGCGGAAGATCGACCTATCAGATGAAGGATCAAACTGAAGCAGGACAATGCGCATAATCAAACCGCGGATCATATTATCGAGCCGATAATGTGCATTGTCCCGAGAACCATCGAGGAATTTAGCAAAAAGGGATCCTCGGCCAAAAATAACGGTTTATCCACCAAACCGGACTTGCTCGAGCTATTTTGGATAAGGAACCTTTTAGAAGTCTAAAAATAGCCATCATGCTCATTTTGGCTGAGAATCTACTTTTGAGACAAGATTCATACATGACACGCGTCCTAATGGTCCCCTCCTGGTCCGCACACGCGGTTTTGAGATGCTTTTTGCTCAAATTTTTACCTTATGTAAACTTTTCCTTACAATTTTAAGGGTGATCCTAGGTTTGTCTAGGATCCCTTATTTTATCATTGTATGCGCCACTTTTCTACTTTAAGGAAGAAAGATTTTCTCTAAACTTTTCTCTCAAAACTTACACTCTCTGTCTTTTTCTTGAGCTTAATCCGCAAAGGATAGAGCTTGATATTCTCTCAAACTTTCAAATTGAGCGTGTCTGTGCCCCTTCTCTTCATCTCTCTTATATAGGCTTCGGGGTTGATCAATCTTCATTTTTCGTCTTCTGTTCCTCCGAAGAAATCTTCCTTTTCTGGTTTATTCTTATGCGGAAATCTTCCATTTCTGGATTTCTTACATTTTCTTCGCGGCTTACAGGACAAGCTTCAACCGCCATTGTGGTTGGGCTTGATTCTAGTCTAGAGTTGTAGGTGGGCCGTTATCATGTTTTAGGCCTTGTTTGGCTGTTTTATAGTTTAGGAAATTTTTACGGTTCTCATCGGAGAACCAAGCTTCCGTACGATGATATGATCGAGACTATGTGGAAAGATTATATATTGGTCATTTGAGCAACAAAACATCAAAGTTTAAGTTAGTCATTTATCGTTTTATATGATCTGTAATTACGAGCGCGTCCTTATGACTGTTCCAAAGAATGACGATTTTAATCGTATAGTTAAGATATTCCTTAGCGTTTTGGCAAATAATTATCATTTTATACGATTAATTCCATACGAGAAGATTTTACGATTCTTCGGCAAGTCGTAGGAAATATTCGTGTAGCCAAGGTGATCTTGGTCTTTAGGATACCCAGAACCGTTTATATGTTTATTTTGGGACTTATGCAAGTTTTACGATTTTGATTGCAGAATTTTAACGGAAACATGGAATGATACAAAATGAGAGATGAGAGATTCGTAATGAAGTCAGATCGCCAGTTTGCGAGCTGAACTTGTGAGGTTCAGCTCGCCAACTGGCAAGCTGAACATCCATTGTTCAACGTATGTATTTTTGATTGTCCGTAAAAGTATATGTTGAGGTCTTTTGTATTCTTCGGACATCGATACCGAGTACGTTTTGTTAGAATTGTAAGATTTGAGAGTTTAAGAGTGGAAAAGATGAAGAACAAATGAAGAACACTTAGGGAGAATGTTAAAAACGGGAAAGAGAAGAAAGGATAGTTTTTCCCATAGATTGATTAAGTGAATGAGTTACAACTTATAAAGAAAATGATTTAACATTCAAAATACAAAAGGGGGATGGTATAATCTATTCTTTAGCCTTGACATGTGCATAAATGACTAAGGAACACACTAGGGACTGCTGGATAATAGGTTGTTGTCAATTAATGCTCAATGCTTTTCCAACAACTCTTTTGACTCATTTCTTTTCTTGTAGAAGTTTTTCTGCGTCTCTAACTCTATTTTTGCACATTCAACCTTTAATTATAACTTTAGGAGTTCCCATAATTATGCACAAACTGATCCAAACCGTCCAACTCATGTATTAACCTCCAATCTTGATTTCTTCTTAATGATCTGAATCTTATTTTAACACTCCCCCTCCAGTTTAACCATGATGAATGATTAAACTTGGAACCATGAAATTCTACCTCATTAAAAACCCCCATATGGAAAACCACTTGGGAGAAAACCATATTGAGGGAAAAAGAGTATAGGTTCCATGGTAAGGGTCTTCTAGACTTGATCAAATTTTGCGAGTCCAAGCTTTGAATGAATGTACTCACAAACTCTAAAATTAGCTGCCTTAGTAAATATATCTGCCAACTGCTCCAAAATTCTTGTATAACATGGAAGAATGACTCCTTGCTCTACCATTTTCCTAACCTTGTGACAATATATCTCAATATGTTTTGTCCTCTCATGAAACACATTGTTTGAGGCAATGTGAATTGCTGCTTGATTATCACAATGCATTGTGATAGGTGTCTTTACTTCAATGCCCAAATCTTTTAATAGACCTCTCAGCCAAGTAAGTTCATTTGTAAGTTTTCTCATTGCTCTATACTCAGCCTCAGCACTTGAACATGATACTATCTTTTGTTTCTCGCTTCTCCAATTGACTAGATTTCCTCCAATGAATGTGCAATAACCAGTTGTGGACTTTCTATCCACTCTATCTCCTGCCCAATCTGCATCACAATAACCAACAATTTTTGTATCTTTGTTGCATCCCATCCAAATCCCTTGGCTAGGAGCTCTCTTTAAGTATCTCAAGATCCTTTCCACCATGTTCCAATGATGCATCTTCGGAGATTGCATACATTGACTAACCTGATTCACAACGAAGCAAATATCAGGTCTGGTGATAATTAAATAAATAAGCTTACCAACCATCCTTCTGTACTGATGCTGATCCTCAAACGGCTTATCTTCAATCTCCCCCTCTCTAATGACTTTATAACCCTCCTCAAGTAGCGTCTTGGCTGGTTTTGCACCTAGCTTTCCTATTTCACTTAGCAAATCAAGTGTGTACTTTCTTTGTGATAGGAACAATTCATCTTTGGATCTACAAACCTCTATCCCAAGAAAGTACTCTAGTTCACCCAAATCTTTAATATCAAAAACATATCTATTTAAGGAATAGCTTTGTAGAATGAATTCCAGCCTTATCACTACCAGATATGATAATGTCATCCACATATATAAGAATGACTATAATACCTTCTTTGCTTTGTAAAGTAAACAAAGTATGGTCACTTTCTGATCTTTTAAAACCTCTTACCATCAAGGTTGAACTCAGTTTGTGGTGCCATGCTCTTGGAGACTGTTTAAGACCATATATAGTTTTTCTAACTCTAAGCACTTTCCCATGGGCTATTGAACTTTCAAGACCAGGAGGTGGATGCATATACACTTCTTCTTCTAGTTATCCTTGAAGAAATGCATTTTTAACATCCATCTGCCACAAATCCCATTCAAGATTAGTTGCTAATGAGAGTAAGACCCTTACCGTATGGAGCTTAGCTACTGGTGCAAATGTATCCAAGTAATCCTCCATAAGTTTGAGTAAACCCCCTTGCAACCAGCCTTGCTTTGTATCTCTCCACATCACCGTTTCTCTTGTATTTGATGGTGAAAACCCATTTAGAACTCACTGCCCTTTTCCCTGTTGGTAGCACATCTTCATACCAAGTTTGATTTGTGTCCATAGCCTTTAGTTCACTGTCTATGGCTTCTTTCCCTTCTTTCTTCTCAATTGCTTCCTCATAAGTTCTTGGTATTAAACCTTGATCTAACTTCCCGACAAACACCTGATGTTCTAAGAGGAATTGGGATAGAAAACACACTCCTTGGATTGGATGAGCCACAACTTTGTTGTTATAGTAGACCTTAGTGTTTATCCAATTAGATGTATCCTTTCAGATTCTTGTATTTCTTCTAAGAACAAGTTTAGTTGCTGTAGTTTTGGATACATCTTGATCATGGAAATTTGCATCCGTAGATTCATCAATTTTGAGGATGATGGTATATCTTGCTGTATCGTTCTGAAATCATTTTCTTCATCCTTTGAATTTTGTACCATTTCAGAATCATTTCCTTGTGCATTTTGTAATTGTTGTGTGTCTCCCTCATGATCAAGATGGATATTCCTCTCTTCTTGAGCGCTAGGGTCTTCACTAGCTTGTGGAGATGCATTGGAACATCCTTGTGGTGCATTCTGATGATTATTAATGCCAAGATGTTCAAGTGATCTCCTCAGATTTTCAGCTCTATCCATAGGAGTGTTAGGTAAGTCCTTCAAGGTTTCCCAATTCCTTTCCTCATAATAGCCTTTTTGCTCAAGAAACTTCACTTCTCTAGATATGAGAACTTTTCTTGTTTCTGATATGTAACATTTGTACCCCTTTTGAGTTATAGAGTATCCAATAAACATCCCTTTTATGTTCTTAGCTTCCAACTTGTTTCTTTGTTCCCCTGGTATAAGAACAAAGCAAACAAATCCCAAAACTCTTAAATGATTTAGAGATGGTTTTATCCTATTTAAAACTTCAAAAGGAGAAAGATCACTTAGAATCTTAGTTGGGATCCTGTTGATGAGATAGCATACTGAAACTACAGCATCTTCCCAAAATCTCTTTGGCACATTAGTATAAACATCATGGCTCTTGCAACGTCCATTAGATGTCTATTCTTTCTTTCAGCCACTCCATTTTGTTGGGGTGTGTAAGGACAGCTTGTTTGGTGTAGTATTCCATGTTTGGCTATATATTGTTTAAATGCATTGCTTGTGTACTCCCCACCATTGTCTGGAATAACAACATTTTTTGAGTTATCCATGAGAGAAGTCTTAAAAAAAACAGGAAGAACAACACATGTTTTTCTGGGTTTAAAGACAGAACAGATTGCGTAAAAACAGAGAATAAATAGATGAAAATGTGTAAAACAGAGAGAATGAGTGGAAGTTTAAGGTATTAGAAGCTTTTATGCTCTTATACCATGTTGGAATTGTAAGATTTGAGAGTTTAAGAGTGGAAAAGATGAAGAACATATGAAGAACACTTAGGGAGAATGTTAAAAACGGGAAAGAGAAGAAGGGATAGTTTTTCCCATAGATTGATTAAGTGAATGAGTTACAACTTATAAAGAAAATGATTTAACATTCAAAATACAAAAGGGGGATGGTATAATCTATTCTTTAGCCTTGACATGTGCAGAAATGGCTAAGGAACACACTAGGGACTGATGGATAATAGGTTGCTGTCAATTAATGCTCAATGCTTTTCGAACAGCTCTTTTGACTCATTTGTTTTCTTGTAGAAGTTTTGCTGCGCCTCTAACTCTATTTTTTCACATTCAACCTTTAATTATAACTTTAGGAGTTGCCATAATTATGCACAAATTGATCCAAACCATCCAACTTATGTATTAACCTCCAGTCTTGATTTCTTCTTAATAATCTGAATCTTATTTAAACACGTTTGTCTCGATTTTGATACTGGACATATGAAGATTTCCTTGCCTCGTTAAAACCTTAGTGATAGGAAAACCCGGTGCGAAAAAACCTTCTTGGCTAAGGACAAAAGAGTGCAGAGACAACTTCTTAGCTGTTTTGTGATTGTTGCTTGATTCTTTCGAAACACATTCCCTATGGTCTTTTGGAAGTATCGAAAATTTAGTTTGTTTATTCTTTTGATCTGAATAGGTGTGGTTTGATGCTTGGATCGACGGTTCTAAGACATCAATTTCTTCGTGCCCGTTTTTGTCCCCAATAATGGACCTTAGTTTTGAGTGAAGAAGGAGGAAGTGTATTCCTCCATGCTTTCCTTGATGTAAGCTGGCACAGATCCATAATTAGATTGCTGGAGTGGCTCTAGGCTGAGTCTGCTGCTAGCTCTAGTGTCTTGAAATCTTGAGTTTCTCCTCTTTCTCCTATGATAAGTGGAAACTACATGGGAAGAGTTTCTTCGTCGGTCTACTTGCACAACATGCCTCATACCAATGGTGAGGGATCCACTCCTAGCTAGAACACTTGGTGATGAAAGTTTAACCTTACTTGAACTGGTTGAACTGATGATTTATTTAGTAAGAGTCTTGATTTGATTAGCAAAATCTTTGACTGTGTTCTTCAAGGCATTGATGGATTTGTCCTGAAACTTATTCCATTTATGGAGCAAACAAATTCGTTTATGAGCAGCAGCCAAGTTCTTGCTTTTTTCCAACTTTGGAAGATTCTTCAAAATCGTAACTTGCAGGTTCATCTTCTTCTTCATTGGTTAATACATTTGGGCTCTCCTCCTATTATTCATGTGAGAAGTACAACATTTCTTCACTTGGCTTGAAACCAATGTTCTTTCCCAATCTTACGGAAGTCACTGAAGGGTAGAGCAGTTGTAACCTTGTCTCTCCCAAATCTGGATGTATGAAAAGATACAACAGCTTCTCCTCGAATATTTCAAAGAATTTTGTTCTTCTTAGATACAAAAGATCAGTCCACCTTTGTTGGTAATTTTCAAAAGTTAATGGCACATCATAAGCCACCAAGATATGTGTTACCACTCTTATAATGCACAATTTGTCCCTGGTATTCATCTTGTGTAACTTCCATGCCCATTCCATATAGTATGTCATCTGATCAAGGATGAAACAAGTGAGGTTGACGTCTACTCTATCCCCTTACATTGGTTGCCAATCACTTGTGTACTCTAAGAGCCATTTTAGTGCTAAATCAATCATGCACAGTTCTCCTTCATTGACATTACCAGTGCTTTCCCTTGCAAAGATGGTGCAAGAAATAGATTTGTGAAGATACCTCACCAACGAGCTTCTAATGTGGCTGCTCTTAAACCTGCTTGAAGAGTAATCATGGACTCCTATGGTTCTCAATAATGCAAAGATCTCCCTTTTGTTAACATTTTGGCTTTCTCTTTGCCACTTAGAAAACCAAACAGAGTGTTCAGTTCCTTGATGGTGATTGTATACTCTACTCCTCGAACTAAGAAAGTGATATATCCCAAATCCCCTTCTTCATCACTATCATAAATGTGCACATCAAGGGTGGCCAAAAAATGACAAGTCTATACTCTGTAGGCTTTAGGATGGTAATTCATGATTGTGTCTAGATGACATTTTCAAAAAAGGTATTCCACATCTTTTTTTATTCCAAACGTTTGCATCGTTGGAGTGTGAGCAAAACTGGTACCAGAGAATCCCCTTGCAAGGATAATGGTGATATACTATTTCTTGGATAGCTCTTTGCCTTTCTTTAAAGATTTATTTACAACTGAAATAGCTTCCTCCTTCATATGTGCTTCTTCTTGCTCCTCTTCTTGCTCATCTTCTTCAATAGCTACTAGTTTTTCTCCCCTTACACTGTCTCTTTTGTTTCTGGAGAATTCAATAGCTTTCTTGAGGTTTGGACGCTTCTTTTCTTTGGTGAGTACAAGTTCCTCTTCTTCAATCTCCATAGGAGGCTTATTTGGTTACCTAAAAGACTCTTGCAAGGTCTCTAGCTAAAGGTTGATATGCTTCAGAGTACCTTCTGTTCTTGGATGAAAGAAATTTTCTTATCATAGTCAACCTGAAGTGGTATTAAACTACTCAAAGTTAGAGTGAAAGAGCTTCAAAAGTTAAATAACAAGAAAAATCAGAGAATATGAGAGGTTTTGTAATGAGAGTATGAAATGTATGAGAGAGTGAAGTGTGAGGAGTAGTATTTGCGTGGGGGCACTTTGAATAACCAAGGAACATGTGATAATGGCTTGGGAAAATTCTTGGTCGTAAATCATGCAAGAATGGAGATTTTGGCTTAGAGTGGCCAACTGACTAGGCATGGGATCGAGTGGCACATGTGTGTCAGGCGCAACAGAGAATCATTTGGCTCGGTGTAGACTCGAGTGGGCCAACTGAGTTAGGTATTTTCAGCAACAGTGGTCATTTGGGTGCAACACAGGTCCGAATTTCAGTATGAGTGCAAATCTTCTGGTCGACCTTGGAAGTTTCTGGCTCGGCTGGGACTCGGTGTGTCAGGCCACGTGAAGCTTGCACGTACTTTGCTTGAGTCTGAGTAGGGAGCCGAGTGAAGATGTGCCAAGTCCAAAATTTTTGATCTCACTCGGGTTGAGTTCGAGTGAGATATGGATGATTAAAATTTTTTTTGATCTCACTCAGGCTGAGTTTGACTGATCGTGCCACTCCATCGACTTGGCTTGTTTAAGAGTCATTTAGCTACAAAAAACACCAAATGTTCGAACCAAACCTAAGTCTTAATCGAAGTTTCTTTGTTTCCACCATATGTTTCTCAAACCTATTGTACATGACACATCAAAACAAACCAAAATCACAAAATAAATAAAAAAAACTAAACAAATGTTTAAAGATCTCTATATATAATGATAAACATGAGATTTCCTCCCAAAATGACTCTATCAACTAAGTATGGCTTAAATCATTGACCATTCATTGTGAATTCCTCTCTGGATTTTGCAATCAATGTAATGGCTCCATAAGGTAACATCCTTGACTATGAATGGACCAGACCATCTTGATTTCAACTTTCCTGGGAATAGCTTTAGTCTTGAATGGAATAAAAGCACTTTATTGTGGGACCCAAAATTCGCACCGTCCGATTTCTATTAGTTAAGGAAAATCAGAGAGAACCCTGATTTTCCAGATATCCCGGATTTCTGTGCGTGAAACGTAAAAAGATCAGAACGCGATAAACAATAAGGAATACAAAAAAAAAAGTATGAAAAGAGGGAAAACAGTTTCCTATTTCGAATCATATGAGTGTGTTACAAACAGACGATAGTCTTGGCCACAAGAATCATCAGCGAGTATCCTAGATCTAACAAAAGAGTGATAACCTAATTGAGTCATAGCTCGCTAAGAACTGAAAAATATTCTAAATACTTATGTATTCCGATGTGTAGAATTGAAAATGTCTATCCCCCTTCTCTTCATTTCTCTTATATAAGATTTTGGGTTGATCCATCTTCCTTATTTGCCTTCCCTTCCTCCGCCGAAATTGTCCTTTTCTGGTTTATTCTTCTGCGGAAATATTCCTTTTCTGGATTTCTTCAATTTTTTCACGGCTTTCAGGATAATCTTTGACCGCCATTGTGCTTGGGCTCGATTCTTGTCGAGATTTGTAAGTGGGCCATTATTGCGTTTTAGGCCTTGTTGGGCCATTTTACGGTTTATGTGATTTTTACTGTTCTTATTGGAGAACCAAGCTTTCATACGATGTTACGATCGATACTTTTCGAAGAGATTATATCAATCGTATGAGAAAGATGACATCAACGTTTAAGTTAGTCATTTATCGTTTTATACTATCGGTAAATACGAGCGTGTCTTTATGACCGTTCTGAAGAATAAAAATTTTAATCGTATAGTTAAGACAATCCTTGGCGTTTCGCAAACCATTATCATTTTATAAGATTAAATCCATACGAGAAGATTTCGCGATTCTTTCGCAAGTTGTGGGAAGTAATTGTATAGTTAAGGTGACCTCGGTGTTCAGGATAACCATAACTGTTTATATGATTGATTCAGCATTCATTCGAATTTTTGCAGAATTCCAACAGAAACATAGATTGATACAAAACAAGAGACGGGAGGTTCGTGACGAAGTCATCTCGCCAGTTGGCAAGCTGATCATGCGTTCTTCAGGTTGCCAATTAGGGAGCTGAACTTGTGTGGTTAAGCTCGCCAGTTGATGGCTGAACTTATGCAGTTCAGCTTGCCAACTTGCTAGCTGAAAGTCCGTTGTTCAGCCTATGTATTTTCGCTTGTCCATAAATGTATATGTCGAGGTCTTTTGTATTCTTTGGATATCAATACTGAGTATGTTTGTATCGCTTCCGATACTCAAGGTAAGCGGATTTTCTTGCCTTGTTAAAACCTTAGTGATAGGAAAACGCGGTGCGAAAAAACCTTCTCGACTAAGGACAAAAAAATCCAGAGAGAATCGCTTAACGATTCTACGATTGTTATTCGATTCTTCCGAAACATATTCTTTATAGTATTTCAGAAGTATCGTGGCTTTAGTTAGTTTGTTCCGTTGATCGGGAATGCTTAGATCTTTTTGTACTTCTCGGGCGTTGATTCTGAGTGTACTATTTTTGATCCCAACAATTAGCCCCCCAGGTTGCAAGGTTCAGGTTGAATCTTACGAGCTAGTGATATATGTTTTGATCGGAATCCACTGTTGAGAAGTTTCGCAAACTAGTCTTAATTCTTTGATAATTATTTTATTGCGGAAAATTTCTCCATAAGTGATCGCTTCTCAACCATCATTTCATTTATTCCCACTTCCTTCAAACTTCTATATTGAGAGCTTTTGTTAAGATGACTTCTCCTCAAAAAGACAACAGTGCCGCTGTTTGTATTACTTTTCTGGGAGGTTCTCCCGATTGTCCGATTTGCGAAGCGATTCCAGTTCACGTGGTAGTGTTCCTTGCTTTCCAAAAGGAGATATCTCGCAGTGACGTCGAAACAGATTTTCTTTCCTCTGTTGTTCTGATGGGATCTTTGACGTTAGCTGTGACGTTGGCCGTTGTGCCTGAATCTACGCCCCCTTCCTTGGCCAATCCGGATTGAGGATATTCCGAGCATGGGGCCGACTCGATGCCTCCTCCTCCTCTTATCAAACGGGAGATTGTCCTGGGGATATCTCCTGCTCGAGCCGCCCCTGTTTCTCCCCCACCCCGGGGAACCCAAGAGGTTTAGTCCTACTTCTGAGGCAGATGGGAAGAGGAAGTGCGCCGAAGGAGCCGAGACTGGACCTGCTCTGCCGAGAGCTACGAGTTCGAGCATGATGTTGCGGCATCGCACCAAGGTTCGTATGCACATTAGCGATTTCGGATCGGAGATAGAGCATCTTACAGAGAGGCTCGCTAAGTCGGAGGAGAAATCATCACAGTTGGAGGTGAAGCTAGGAGTGATTAATGGCGCCCATGCCTTGGGGTTTCTCAACTCGAAGCTCAAGTTAGCCGGCTCGAGAGGGATCTCAAAAAAGACGTTGAGCTCTCTTCTGAAGGAGAAGAAAGCTAGGGAAGGTAAGGCGAAGGAGTTACGCCATCTTCAGCGTCAAGTGCATACTACATGTGGTTCATCAAGTCGCGCAGTTCTGATGGTTGGAGCCGAAGCGGGCGTTTCACCTCGCGGCATAGGACGCTAGCCGTAATGCATTTAGTCACTCATGCAAGATTAGTGCTAGCTTTGATCTACTCGAGCGGATCATCAAGTGCGACTCATGGACCTTAACACTGATCTCGATATTGTATTTACAGTTAAGGATTCGGCGAAGCTAATATTTTTTGAGACCGAGGTAACGATTCCTTTACTTCATTTGGATACCGATATGATTTTGAAAAACATATCATTGAATCAACTTGTAGTTGAGGAAAACCTCAAAGATGAAACTAAAAATTTGCCGGAAAAATTATACAGGTTATAATTAACCTAGAACACAGTTCATGCACTTTAGCTTTGGAAATACTCAATGGAAATACTGAACAAAAACACAATGCATCCATGTTCAAGTTTGATCAACATTAGGAACATGTTCAGCTTGTATTCTTTTCTAAAAGTCTGGTTTGTCTCAAATAGGGTTTCCATAATTGGTTTTTAATGAAGCAAGATGAACATTTCAAAATAGTCCATTTGTTAGATCAAAGGTAGACAAAAAAAAATGTCAAGCCTATCAACCAAAGGCTCACACAAAATCAGCACTCTTTACTTAGTTATTTTTTTTTGTCTTTTAGTATAAATACATGTTGTAAGAAACTCTAAACTTTTAGCTATCTTTTAATCCTTCGATGTGTATTATTCAAAGGGTCTAAGGTGCATCAAGAGGGTTCCATACACCTTGTGGTTCTATTTCAATCCATTCATCAACTGAATCCATCTCTATCAATACTTGCCATTGAATCTATCATCAAAGTGTGTTCTTTTCTTAGGGAGATTGCGTCAGAAAACTTCGCTCGTCTTATCTTGGAAAGCCCATACCTCCCTCAGGTCCCGATGCATTCCTCTTTGGCAGAAATTTCATTATCTCTTAGGTAGAGACAAAGGTTCCACTCGATGAGTTTGTGTCCAACATGGGGCATATTTTGGAAGGGATCCATATTGATGATCATGCACCTTCGACGAGACCCTGCACTGGTTTAGGATGAACGTCACATTTATCATTCTTCTTTAGACTTTTTTAATTTATGCTCCCTTTTGAGCACTTACGTATTTTTTGTTTTGATCGGGACAACGTGATGGTTCTTTTGTTACATGAACACTATTTTGGATCTATATTTCTCAAGACGGCCTAATGCTTATCGATATATTACTTCAGATAGTTTGCTTTGATGAGTTATTTTTAGTTTTTTTGTTTGAAAGTAGTGTTTAATTTCAAATTAACTTGACCCTCTCCATTTTTATTAATTAGGAATGGGTGTTGAAAAAAACTCTTCTTTATAGCTCTTTTAGCTTCCGTAAGCTTTATTTCTTCTTCAGCCTTTTGAGCCTGAAATCTTTTATAAGCTCTTGTTTGAGTTTGGCCCAAACTCAAGTTTAATTTTTGAGCCCGAACTGTTTTTGTGAATTCTTCCTCTCTTTTTGTTTAGTTTTTATTATACAAGTGAACCAGCTCTGGGATGATCCAGCCTGAGCTCTATTTTATCGAACAAACTATTATAATCACAATGTTATATGAGAAAAAGGTAATCACTAGGTCGTCAAAGACATTTTGTTTCAATTAATAGGCATATGGATGTCATCTTCCCACTCAATACTATGTATCGTACCATTTCATTCCCAACTTACCGGACCCGTACCCCACTGTTTGCTGATACCTTGGTAGCTTCATTATGTTTTGACATTTATCTATAGGAACTGAAATGTTTAACAATATCTTGTCATCTCGCTTACATTGAATTTTAGACCAATATGGTGGGTCGACAGTGCATCGTTGACAACTTTTTGCATTGGACTTTGTATAGCCTATGCTGATTTTCAGCATTTCACTGTGGTTTAACAGGGCATTGACTCATTATGTGAATAAGAGCATTAATTCCTTGTGAGCTAAAAGAGTGCTCATGCATCATCAGAGCGCTATTCATCGTGGGTGTTGAGTTTTGGGACCAAGACTTAAGAAGTGGTAAACAAAAGGTTCAGAGGGTGATCCTAGGTTTGTCTAGGATCCCCTATTTAATCATTGTATGTGCTGGTTTCTACTTTAAGGAAGAAAGATTTCCTCTAAACTTTTCTCTCAAAACTTACACTCTCTCTCCTGTTCTTGAGCTTAATCCGCCATGGATAGAGCTTGATATTCTCTCAAACTTTCATGGTATCAGAGCGAAAAACTCCTTTACCGTTCATACTTCCGCTTAAACTCTCATTCTCTTAGTCTTTTCACTCTAAAACTCTTTATTTTTCAAAATTCTCTCGATCATTTTGTTCAAAACTCATGGATATTCAAAAGAATGTTCTCGTGGTTCTTAATGGAATCAACTACCTCTTGTGGACAAGAACCATCAAGATATTTCTCGGAGGAAAGGGTCTATGGAACCATATTGTGAAGACCAGACCAACCGCTAAGAAAAAGAAGGATCCTAAGAAGGATACCCCTAAAGATGATGCCAAAGATGGTGAAGAAGAAGGCAAAGCCAAGGAGCCAACCAGAGAAGAGGAAGAAGATGAAGATACCACCGAGGAGGACAAATGGTTCCAAGATAACCAAATGGTCCTCGGAGTGATGCAAACCTCTCTGGATCCATCTCTACTCGAAGCATACTCTTACCGTGAGACTCCCAAAGAGCTATGGGAGACCCTTTAAAAAGGTCTTTGGGAACATCTCTAACCTTAGCCAAGTGTATGAGGTGAAGAAAGCTATTAGCAAGCTCAAACAAGACGATATGGAGTTCAACACATACTTCGGCAAGTTTAGAGCCCTATGGACTGAGCTAGAGATGCTTCAACCGTTCACCCTTGAACCCACTGTCTTAAGTTAAAGAAGGGAACAAGAAAAGATCTTTGGCCTCCTACTCAATCTCCATGGAGGATACAAAGACTTGGTCAAACATATCTTGCGATCACCTAAGCTCGGGTCTCTTGAGGATGTTTGTTCTCAAATCCAGAGTGAACAAGGCACTCATGGTCTCTTTGATGGTAAGAAAGACCAGTTCATGGCTAACAAAGGAGTGGTAGCAACCGCGATTCAAAGATTCCATAAGGCAGAAGACAAGAAGCCGGCTATGGTATGTTAGCATTGCAAAAAGGATGGGCATTAAAATGACAAGTGCTGGTTCCTTCACCCACACTTAAGACCAGCAAGGATTGGAGGCAAGGTCAATGGAAAACGATCAAATGTAGCCCAAGAATGCCAAGGAAATGATGGGGGTAGCTCGAGTCAAACCGCTGAGGAAGCTAACAACTCAAAGGCTATGGTCTCTTACAAGGAAACCTCAACAACTGCCAATGAGGACTATGTGAGCAAGAGTGACTAAGATGCCCTCTTAAACTCCAACTCAAACTCTTAAAGACACCTCTCCCTTTGAAGTACTTAATAAACATAAACCCTCTCTTAGCTATCTAAAAGTTTTTGGTTGTGTTTGTTTTGTGTATGTGCTAGGAGATCAAAGAAGTAAGTTTGATGCCAAGAGCACCAAAGCAATGTTTCTAGGATACTCCGCAAATCAAAAGGGCTACAAGTGCTATGACCTTTCGGCAAGGAATGTCCTAGTCTCATGACAAGTTAAGTTCATTGAAACTAAAGGCTTCTACGATGAGAAAAATTGGGACAACTTGACAGACTTGTCCACATCAACTTCGGATAGGGCAGAAAACCTAAAGATGCTCTTGGAAAACCTTGGGGGTCTCAAATCAAGAATCAAAATCAAGACACACATCCCAATCGACTCCACCCAACACAAACTTGGATACCTCCCACCTTGACCATGAAGGGAGGAATCAAAGTGACCAAGATGATGGCATAAATCAAGAATATGGTCAAGAATATGGGGATCAAAATCATCCTGATCACCGGTTCATGATCAAGGGGGAGTTCAAGATTCTCCCATTCAAGAACAAGAGGGAGCTCAAATGGATCAAATTAAAGATCAAGGGCCTCAAGAACCACCTATCTTAAGAAGAAGCACAAGGATCAAGTATCCTCCATAACATTGGAGGAACACAAAGGTTTACTATAATAGTAAGGTCGTAGCTCACCCTATTCAAAATGTATGTTCCATGGCCAACTTTCCCAACACTCACCAAGCCTTCACAAGTATGATAGATCAAGGACAAGTTCTGAGGTCTTACAATGAAGCCATTGAATTCAAACATTGGAGATAGGCTATAGACAATGAACTCAAAGCCATGATGAACAACCAAACATGGAAAGAGGAGGAGTTACCTAAAGGTAAAAATGCTGTAATCTCAAAATTGGTATTCACCATTAAGTATAAGGCTAATGGCGAAACTGAAAGGCATAAAGCAAGATTAGTGGCTAGGGGTTTTATCCAAACATATGGAGAGGACTACCTTGACACCTTTGCTCCAGTGGCTAAGCTTCACACGGTAAGGGTATTAATGGCCATAGCTACTAACCTATCTTGGGAGACTTGACGTGAAAAATGCATTGTTACAAGGAGACTTGGAAGAAGAAGTTTACATGAGAACACTGATATAAGAATCCGGCGAGAGTCTTTGGCTGCGGAAGATGGGAAGAAACACACTGACTTTCATGCTTTCTCGTGCTGGTTCAGTGGGTGAAGGTGAATCGATATGGGATCTAACAAGATTGCTATAACGCTCTCTCTTGTAGGATCAGTAGATGGAAGTGAAGATGGATCGAACGCACCACATATATTATGGAAGGATCTCTGATACAGCATGCAAGCTCTTCCAATGGTGAATCCACACACAAAGGACATAAACTTAAATCTCTACAAGTACCACTTAAAAGAGAGGAAAATGCAACTTTATTAATCAACAAAAAGGTCTGAGGTTTACAAGGCTGCATGGGAACCTTATATAGTGTTTCTTCATATTAAGAACTAATTAGGTCGACAAAAATTCAAAAGAAAGACTCAAAACAACAGGACTTGCAAAATAAAACAACAAAACGTTTAAACACACTGAACAGAAATGTTTGCAAACTTAAAAATAAAATAAACCAAAGTGTTTGACCACATCTTGGGCTTTAAATGTTGTCTTTTGAAGCCTTATATGCCTTAGATAAACTCAGTTTAACCTGCATAAATTTATAGATTGAAAATACCTTATTTTGGCTCGGTTTGTGCAATTTTGGAGCTGAAATGCAATCTGCTTGTTCTGGTCCGTCCAGCTTGAATCATTTGATAGTTTCTTCTTATTGTACTCCCTTGAGGCTTGTATGATAGTTATCTTCAAGCATTTACATGTGGTTAGCTTCAGAATCCTCTTCTTCCCTTGTTTTCTCTCTAATTGCCAGCTGACTTGTATTAAGTATATCTTCTAGCTCAGGAATGTTCTTGGAGTGATTCTTCTTGTGTTGAGCTCCATTTCCTGTCAAGAAAATATACTTACATTTTTTGGACTGAGGCCGAATCTTCTTGAGGCTCAAATGGACGAAAGTCTCCAGCAACTCTTCATTTAAGCCATTCGAGCTTAAGTTAACTTCTAGACTGTTTTTGGTGAAGCCTCCAAGTTCCATAAAGCTTATTAAAGTTTGGATCACATCATTGAACCCTCCTATAAGCCTCCTATCCTTGGATCGTGTATTTTGAGCTTCATTTACTTGTGGTACAAGTGTTGGTTCCATGTTTGGTTCGATGTCCTCATCATTCCCACTCTCTTCAGAAGATTTTGACCTCAAAATTGGATCATCTGCATCATATGGAGAAAGATCAGCAACATTGAAGCTATGTGATATCTCGAACTCACCTTGAAGTTCCAATTGATATGCATTGTTATTGTTCTTCTTTAGAATTTTGAATGGACCATCTCCTATAGGTGCTAGCTTTGAACTCCTCTTTTGTGGGAATCGTTCTGGTCTCATATGCAACCAAACCCAATCTCTTGGTTCAAAAACCATCTCCTTGCGTCTTTTATCAGCCCGCTTCTTGTATTCTTCAGTCTTTTTCTCACGATTTTCCTTAACCTTCTGGTGAAGCTTCTTCTCAAATTCTCCCTTCTTAAGACCATCTAAATTAACTTGCTCAGCTTGTGGAATCGGTCAAAAAAAGATCCAGCCGGGTTAGTGGATTAAATCCATACCCAACTTCAAAAGGAGACATCTTAGTAGCAGAGTGTGTAGCATAGTTATAAGCAAATTCAATAAAAGGAAAAAATTCTAACCATGTTTTCAGATTTCTACCAAGAGTAAGTCTAAGTAAAGTAGATAAGGTACAGTTTACCACTTCTGTTTGTCCATCCGTTTTGAGGATGACAAGTTGTAGAAAACACCAGCTTTGTGCCAAGCTTTTTCCATAATGTTCTCTAGAAATAACTTAGGAATTTTGCATCCCGATAAGATACAATCAACCTAGGTAATCCATGTAAGCGCACAACTTCTTTGAAGAATAGATCAGCTATTTGGGTGGCATCATTAGTTTTGTCACATGGTATAAAATGTGCCATCTTTGAAAATCGTTCAACAACAACAAAGACAGAATCTTTGTGTTTGATCTTTGGAAAATCTAGCACAAAATCCATAGAAATATCCACCCAAGGTGCATTAAGAATAGGTAATGGTAAATAATGATCATGAGGATGTGACCTAGATTTAGCTTTATGACAAGCTACACATCAAGAACAATGTTTCTCCACATTTTTCTTGTGGTGAGGCCAAAAGAAATGATCAACCACTACTGCCAATGTTTTATCCCCACCAAAATGACCCATAAGGCCACCACCATATGCTTCTTTGATCAGCAACTCCCTTACAGATCCTTGTGGAATGCCCAACCTCTTATCTCGGAATAAGAATCCATCATGTAGATAATATGCTCCAAATGCCCATTTTACACTTTGTTCATAGGCTTCTCCAAAGTCTGGATCATCTTTGTATAGCTCCTTGATGTGCGAAAATCCTAAAACTTTTTCTTCCATTGTAGAAATCAGTGCATGTCTTCTTGATAATGCATATGCCACCACATTTTCCTTTCCCTTTTTGTACTTTATAACATATGGAAACGTCTCACTAAATGGCAGCCACTTAGCATGCCTTCTCTTGAGTGAAGTTTGACCTCTTAGATGCTTAAGAATCTCATGATATGGATGTAAAATAAACTCCTTGGATAAAAGATAATGCTGCCATGTTTCAAGTGCTCTAACCAATGCATAGAGTTCCTTATCATATGTTGGATAATTGAGCGTGGCTCCGCTTAATTTCTCACTAAAGAATGCTACTAGCCTATTCCTTTGATATAGTACAAGTTCTATTCCCATCCCGGATGTATCACACTCTACTTCAAACATTTCTTCAACATCTTGGAGAGCTAAAACAGGTGCTTTAGTTAGGCATTCTTTGAGGGTTTTGAAGGATGTTTCTTGAGCTACTCCCCATGAAAATGGTGTATTTTTCTTGATCACAACAGTTAGGGGTGCTGCTATAGGGATAAGGTCCTTCACAAAACGTCTATAGAAACTTGCAAGACCATGGAAGCTTTTAACATGACCAATTGTAGTTGGTGTAGGCCATTCTTGAATTGCTTTGATTTTCTCTTCATCAACCTGTAATCCCTGTCTACTCACAACAAAACCTAAGAAAACAAGTTGATTAGTACAAAATGTGCACTTCTTGAGGTTAGCATAAAGGCCTTCCTTTCGAAGTGTTTGCAAAACAAGTTCTAGATGTTTAATATGATCAGATAAGCATTTGCTGTAAATGAGAATGTCATCAAAGTAAACAACAAAAAATTTACTTATAAAAGACCTTAGAACCTAGTTCATGAGACGCATGAAGGTGCTTGGTGCCAAAATGCATGACCAGCCACTCATACAGCCCTTGTTTTGTCTTGAAGGCGGTTTTCCATTAATCTCCTTCACGCATTCTCACTTGATGATAACCACTTTTGAGATCTACCTTTGAAAATATGGTTGCTCCACTAAGCTCATCTAACATGTCACTAAACGCGGAATTGGATGCCTATACTTGATGGTAATGTTGTTTATTGCTCGGCAATCCACACACATCCTCCATGTGCCATCTTTCTTTGGTACTAAAACTACTAATACAGCACAAGGACTAAGGCTTTCCCGGATGTATCCCTTGTCCATCAAGTCACGAACTTGCTTCTCAAGTTCTTTAGTCTGTTCCGGGTTCATTCGATATGCTGGTTTGTTGGGCAATGTTGAACCTGGAACAAGATCAATTTGATGTTCTATACCTCGAATTGGAGGTAAACCAGGTGGTATCTCTTATGGAAAAATATCATTTAATTTATCTAAGAGAGCCTTAATTTCTGTTGGAAATTCTAATTCACTTAGGCCATCACTTAGACATTATTTAAACAACATTAGTAGCACGGTGCTCTTGGCACTCATGGCTTTAGAAACGGCACTAGGAGATAAATAAAGGCTAGATTTACTTAACTCACTTTCTTTGCTCATACGCACTTGTAATGCATGTACTTCATATGGTGAAAGAGGTGCAAGAGTGTACTTACGGTCTTTGTGCATAAATGTGTACTAGTTGGTGTGTCCATCATGATTAGTAGCTCGATCAAATTGTGTATGATGGTATTGGATTTTCTCTGAAATATGGTCTACTTTAGCTGCTTGGTGTGTTGTTTACTTTCTTGTCCTATTCGGATTGTTCTCTAAATCTTTTTGATATGTCATTTAGGAAGCTTCCAGATTCCTCTACAAGATCCTTCCTTCATATTCGAAGGGAGATCTGATCAGATTGTGCCTTCTCTTTATCAGGTTCAAGATGCGTTGAGTAATCTTAACCTTATTTGGCGTTTGTGACGTGTCAGTTATTTATCTATGGAAGACCGTTTAAGAATCTCCTAGAAGTACATAATTTTATCTACACAAATATCACAAATTTTAGCGCCGACATGTGAAGCAATTTTTTTAACATTCGTCGGGATGAGTCGCTTTGGCTGACTATCTTAGGTATTGTGGGGATTTTCTTATTGGTTAGTCTCCTCATATTATAGTGGTTCTGGTGGTTTTTATTAAGGAGATAGTATCATATATGTAAAGGATTAGTTTGTAGCTTAGATATAGTTTTCTATATCAATGTAGCTCATATATATATAATATGTGTGTAAGTTTACTTTCATAATAATATACATAATTATATTCTTCTATATGGTATCAGCGCTTCTGATCCTAAAAACCTAAAAAAAAAACAAAACAAAACACACAAACTTCAGAAGGCGCTGTCAGCCAAGTATTACTTCTTCTAGTAATGATACATTTCCTTTGACTTCATAAACAATCGTAGTCAACTCCCAGACCCTACTCAATCTCGACATGGGCAATGTGTATAAGCTCATCTCCGCTAATCACCTACAGAATGTAACATACAAACACCCAACTGGCAACGGCGCCAAATTGATAGTAGGATTATCCTACGTTTTACTACTTCAATTCCCTAATGCACTATCATTGTCATTGTAGCATATATAGTTATCAACCCAAATGGGTGATGCTATTAGCAAATATAGATGCAATAAGATCTAATGAATTCAAGACAAGTAATTAAAAGGGTAAGCTAACAATCCTAAACAAACTGAACAAACACAAGAACTAAAATGCATAAACTATACATTACAAGATAATTAGTAAGCTAAAGAAGTGAAGCAGATGAGTAAATGGACAAAGTAAAACTTGAATTCAGTCAGAGAAACAAAGTTCCTAAGGATGAGGGTAATCAGTGATCCTCCTAAACCTACCTAGATGCTTAAGATACTTCAATCAAGAGCTAATCCTTAGACAATAGATTCATAAACAATCAAATTCAATCTCTTGACAAATGATCTCAAGCTAAGAAATATCCATACCTAACTCTCGTTAACAAAAAACTACCTAGCAGGCATGAAGAAACATTCTATTAAAGCTAATAAGCACCCTAAACTAGCAATCTCTTGGGATAGGAATGCAAATCTCTGAAATTAGTTGGTTCAGGCATTTCATCAAACACCTTCGGGGCGTGGAAATGCCTAAGATCATATCTGAATTGATGTGAAAGAAATTGGCATTAAGAACACTAAAACAAAAAGGATCTATGCATAATCAAGATTAAACATCTAGGAGATCAATGAATCACATCAAATCTACCCCATCCTCAAAAACAAATGAACTACTTAGAACCCTTGAAGAACCCAAACCCCAAAATTGAAATAAGCATGAAAATCATCAAGATCATGTTGAAACTAGTGAGAATAACAAGTATTGAAAGAAGTCATGCAATAGATTCAATAATCAAAGATCAAACTCTAAAGAACAACAAGAACACAAACCCAAAATTTAAGAACATAAGCTAAAGATCAATATGCACCAGATATTCATGATCTCTAAACTAAGATAAATATAAATCAACAAGAATCATATACGAAAAATTCATATATTGAAAGATATTGATCCACATGTTCAAGAACATTCAAGGGCATAAAACAGAGAGAAAAGACATAAAACTAAAGGAAAATAAGGCATAAGTTCAAATGGGGGTGTGTTTAGTTCTTATATAGCGGTTTAAGAAAACCCAAAACACTAAAAGACAAACAACTTAAAATTCACATGGTTCAGCTTGCTTTGTGGCCGAGTCTGTAAATCGAGTTGAGATTAGCTCGAGCACAAACCGGGGGTCATTGGCCGAGCTAGTTATGTCTTGGTCTTCGAATGGAGTTGAGATCGGCTACAAACTGGGCTAGGTGGCCAAGCTAGAAAGTTGGTACGGCTGGGAATGCTTGGCTCGGCCATTAGCCGAGTGCTATGGCCAAATGTGACTTTGGTGCGCCTGGAAGTGGTGGATTGGGCTATAAGCCTAGCACAATGGCCAAGATGGCTTCTTTGGTCTTGGATGGAACATCTTGGACTGGTTATTACCCGAGGTACTTGGCCGAGCTTCTTGGTATAGCGTGGCTTGGACAGCTTGGCTCGGTTTATACCCGAGCTACTTGGCCGAGTGTAAGTCTTCGGTTACACCATCATCTCTTTGACTTAGCTATTGACCGAGTGCGTTAGCCTAGTCTATTCCTTGGCCGAATGTTCATATCTTTGACTCGATTATTGTCCATGTTCCTTGGCCGAGTCAACACTTTTCTTCATCATTTTCTCCATTTTATTATGAAAGTTCCTTAAGTAACTGAAATATCTCCATAATGCAACATGTATGCAATACTAATGCAAAATTATCCTAAACATGCAAAGTTTCTTAGTAATACCATGGATGTAACATTTGGATAACGAATGGAACTAAAAGTGATGATAGGTGCTCACTTAAAACACGTAAAAGAAGTTTGCCCTCAAGCAAGTAATTCAATAGCTTGGAAAAGAAGTTTGAAAATGGAAAATCATAAACAAAATGTGCTGATAAAATAGATCACATCAATGTTCAAGTTAATAGTTTTAAAATGCAAACCAATTCCATTTATCTCTTTAGCATTCATTAAGCAAAAATAAGTGATCAAGATATGCACATTCATTGAAGTCATTTAGCTAAAGGACTGGTTAAGAGACAAAGATGGTCCCTTATTGCAATGGTTAACATTTTCAGAACAAGGATCACTCAATTGAAGGAATGAGCTTTAGTAGAATGTTAAAGGTTAGAACTAATAGATGCATACAAGAATAGAATCCCATATACCCAGAATCATATAAGCTAATAGCTTACTACTAAACTCAATGGCAGACCCTATATTTACCCTTTTTAGCCCAAAAACAAACATCTTTAGTTCCTATTTCATTTTTCATCTTTTTGTGGGAACCAAAATTTTCACTGTCGATTTCCATTAGTTAAGGGAAGTCAAGAAAAACTTAACTTTCCCAGAGGTCCCTGATTTCTGCTAAGCCAAACGTATACGAGATCAGAACACGGTAATGAATAATAAAAGTACAAAACTGAACATGGATAAGTAAGAAAAGAGTGAAAAGTTATCTTATTGCGTATGAGTGTTTTAAAACAAGTGATAAGCCTCGGCTACGTGAGTTGTTGGCGAGTTCTCTAGACGAATAACCTAAGACTAGTAAACAGAATTCACTCGCAGCTCACTAACAAAATCTGAAATATAACCATAATTATCTTAGTGTTTCGGTGTAGAGAATAAAATGTGGCTGTGTTCTTCCTCCTCATTTCTCTTATACAGAATCCCAAGGTTTTTCCTCTTTCCTTTTCCGCCTCCAATTTGTTCCCTAGAAATCTTCCACAGAAATATTCCTTTTCAAGTATATTCTTTCGCATAAATATTCCTTTTCATACTTAAGTTTACCTTTCTTCACAAATGTTCATTTTTAGATTTCTTCCATTTTCACGTTATGGGAAACTAAGACAGATCTCCATTATTCTTGGGTTGAATCTCGTCTAAAATCGTAAATGGGCTGTTATCGTGTTTTAGATCTCTTTGGGCTGTTTTGCGATTTGGTCAATTTTTACAATTTCTATCAGAGAACCGGTCTGTCCTACGATGATACTATGATGGTTTGCGAAGTAATAATTTCAATTGTATAGATGAGATAACATCAGCGTTTAAGTTATCTGTTATCTTTTTATACGACTGATAAAAAGGAACACGTCTTTATGACTATTCCGGAGAACGATAAATTTAATTGCATAGCTGATATAATTCTCAATGTTTAGGTTAACCATTATCGTTTTATGCGATTAAATCTCATATAAAGGGATATTATGATTTTTTCGTAAATCGTAGAGAATAATTATTGTTTTAGGTTAACCAATACCGTTTGTACGATTAATTTGGATTTTATATGAAATGAATGAGTTTACAGTTTTAATCGTATATTTCCAACAGAAACTCAAAACGATACGAAATGAGAGATGACTTTTCTGAGACATGGTTTGCTCACCCATGGGCAAACAGAACTTATTCGGTCCAGCTCGCCCACAAGCTAGCTGAACGATTCGCGTTTAGCTCATCCACGGGCTACCTGAATGATATGAATCTATGTCACACCCGTTGGAGCTAAACGATACATATTCGGGTCACCCATTGGTGAGCTGAATAATACGCATTCAGTTCGCCCACCGGTAAGATAAACAAAACGCATTCAGCGCATCCACATGTGAGCTGAACGATACGCATTCAATTTGCCCATGTTTGAGCCGTACGTGTATGGTTTTGCTTTTCCGTAAAGGACTAGACTCGGAACCAAAGCGTTTGTCCGGAGGTTATGGTTGCTTCTTGTTTTTCCGATATATATCTCTCGAGATCTTTCTTATTTCACGGCTTGGTTAGTTTGTTCTATTGATCGGGATTATCTGACTAGTTCGGTTTAATGTTCAGATCGAGCGATTAATATTTCCATGAAAGCTCCTAGGCATTGATTTTTGTCATGACTATTTTTGACCCCAACACTCTTCTTACCCTAGGAGAGCTTTGTTTCTCAATTAACTTCTAGTGGATAGGGACTTCTCTTATTTTTGCATATATGGTTTCTATTTCTTTTCATTCTTTTTGGCTTCTTAGGCTTTTGCCTTTTTTATTTTTCTTTTCTTTTTGTTTTTACACAAATCCATGCATAACATTTTATTTTCCAAAATCATTTACTAGACTATTCTGTTTTTTTTTTCTCTTTTCTTTCCTGTCCTAAGAACTCATAACCAATTCTTTTTTCAATCATCCAAAATACACATAATCAAATCCTACCTAGTCATATCTAGTCCAAAAAGTGTGAACTATAACTACATGAAATTCCATTCTTGTCAGCTCAAACCGAACACTTTCTACCAAGATCATTCCAGAAAAAGACCTTACACTTAAAAATAGATATATGGCTCAAAGCCAAAAAAAAGAATCATGCTTTGGTATATAAAATGAAAAGGTTTGGAGTGGTACATCATTTAGGTTGAGTGAAGAAGGTGATGGAGTGGCTTAGAACCGAGTTACTTGTCCACTCCAAGTTGGTCCAGATTTTTGGAAATTCTGACTCTGCTACAAGGGGAGCCAATTATCCAAGCCATAACTTGTTTCAACATTTTTCCATTCTTTCCCTTATTTTCCATACATCCTTTTTCTCAACCTATTATCTCACCTATAAAAAAAATCAAAACCCCTGAAATTTATTATAAAGATAACAAGAACTAAGAGATTTTTAAGTACAAGAATAGACATGATACTTACTTTCAAATGAGCTTGTTTAAAGTCACTAATCTTGACTTCCTGATAAATTATATGGACCTTGAGACGACTCTCCAAAGAGAACCGAGGTTCCTTCACCAAGATTTTTTCCTAGACTTATCCAACCATCTATGTTTTGAGTGGTTTCGTGGTTGTTCACTTCAAATTCCTTAACAAGTTCTCCGACCAATATGATTGATTCATCAGGTAGCATTTTCTTGATTGTGAAGTTCCTTGAGCATTTTGAGTCGAACTCTCTTGGACAATGCTTGAGCTTGAGGTTGAGGAGAAGCACTTGATCACCACATTTGAGGTGCATTGTTGGAGCTTTAGGTTCAAACAAGTCTTCTTGAAGAGTTGTTCCTGAAGTGGGTAGTTGAGGTGGTTAATGTCCAAGTCTGGAATCAATTTCCCCTGAAGTGGGTTGCTGAGGTGGGTTGTGGCCGAGTATGGATCCAGTTTCCAAATTTCCTCAGATTCTGCAATGACTTCTATATCAGGCTCCTTGGCATCCCCAAAGGTTATTTTGTGCTTTGAAACCTGGGTTAAGTCTCCAATAGAATCATTCTCAAGTGAATTACTGCTTCAGTACCCATCTTCATGATCCTCCTCATTCATCTCTTTGATAGAGAATACCTGACCTTGAATTGTGGGTTCCTTCATGTTGTCTTGGATGTTGAAGATAATCTTGAGACCCTTTCGCCTATTCAATCTGATGTTGCCTTTCTAGACATTGATTACAGCCCCAACTGTAGCTAAGAGTGGCCTTCCTAATCTCAATGGATCATTTGGCCACTTACCAATTTCCAACACCAAAAAGTTTGTGGGTATCTCTACATTCCCTATTTTGAAAGGCAAGTTTTCCCAAGTCCCAATAGGTTCCCTAGTTGACGTATTTGCTAAAATCAGAGATATATTGGAGGCTTTATATTTATTGAATCCCAACTTCTTGGCAACTGAAAGAGGCATCAAATTGATGGATGCTCCTAAATCACACATGCATTTGTTGAAGGTGAATGGACCTAATGAGCATGGTAGAGTGAAAGAGCCAAGATCTTCTTCCTTCTCTACTATTATGGCATTACATTTCCTATTTGGTATCCACTTGCCCTTAGTTTCACCCTCGTTCATGGATTTCTCAAAGATTGCTGGGTATTTCTCCATTATCTCCTTATTGAATCTTGAAAAAAATGGCACCTTTGGAATGTAAGGTGGTGGGAAAAAAAGGTGCATCCTTCTTCTATGAGGCATATGGTTGTTCAGCAGAAATTAGCTTGACTCTGGTTGCTGAGGTGGGTTGTGGCCACCTTAGAGAGTAAGTTTTTGCATAATCTGAATTTTCAGCGTCAGTTGGACCCAAATTTCCCCAAACTTGAACCAAATTGTCTTCAGTATTTTGAGTAGGACCATTTCGATCAGGTGTGTCTTGTACACTCCCCAAAAATATGGCATTGACATGTGCAATGTCCTTTAGGTTCTGTATAGCTTTTCCGGGAAGTTGGTTAGTGGGATTTTGAGTAGAAGTAGAAGCAGACTTGTTCTCCAAATAATTCAACGTTGAGTTCAAAGCTTCAATCTTTGCGTAGATGGCGTAGAATGACGAGTCCATCTCGTGGTTGATTTCAGCAAGCTTCTTAGATGTTTTCATTGCACCATTTGCCTAACCTTGAAGAAGTATGTGCAGCATGGCCTCAAAATTTGATTGTTGAGGTTTTTGTGGTTGTGGTGCGAAACCAAGAAGTGCACCTATTGGTTGTTGCTGTTGAAATCCACTTTGAAGATGTTAATTAGGAAAAAAGCCTTAATGATGTTGTGGTGGAGGATAAAACTTGTTGTTTTTGGTGAATCCTTTGTTGTAGCCACTTTACTTTTGAATGTAGCTAATCTCTTCTTGCTGATTATTCATCCCATCTTGAATTCACCAATAGAGTGAACTTGTTGCTGCTGGGCTAGAAGCAACCTATCCAATTTATCATTCGAAGCTTTGATCTCTTTCTTATGTTTCTCCTACGAATCAACACTTCTCCTTGCACTTTGATAATTGTCCTCAGTGTAGTACCCATCAGACTGTGCTAAGTTTTGCACTAGCTCCCAACCTCTAATCACATCCTTGTTTAGAAAGCTCCCATAGCTGGTTGTGTATAGTAACATTCGAGTATTGGGAAGAGCTCCTCTATATATTGTGCTATAAAGATATTGATTTTTGAATCCATGATGCGGACACTACAATGTACAGCCTTTGAACCACTCCCAAGCTTCACAGAATATTTCAGCATTCTTTTGTGAAAAACCAGAGATCTCATTACATAGCCTCGCAGTTCTGGAAGTTGATAAGAACTTGGAAAATAAGGCTTCCTTGCAGTCATTCCAAGAACTAGTGGAATTCACAAGAAGAGACTTTTCCCATTAATGGACCAACAAAGGAACAGATGATCTGATGATTGCTGATGGCAACAGTCTACCAATTACACATATTGGTTCCACTTCTTTACCCTCATCTCTTAAAAATTTTGTTTTATATGAAGTTTTGTTTGTACCCCAAGTCCATAACAATTTGGTGTCTGTCTACCGCTTTTGCTACTCTAACAACAATATATGTCGAATTTTTCCTGGCTTTCTTTCAGGTAAAGAATTTCAGCACGAGGGATCTGCTTGTCCAAGGCAAAACAAAGAATGTGTTACATGAAGGACCGGTCAACAGAAATCAGTTTCAAATTATGTTTGCATCATCCACTTCTAGAGCTACATTACACTCTTGGCATTTACATTTGGGTCACCCTTCCTCATCTACTTTAAATCATATAGTTTCTCGTTTTCAACTTCCTGTTTTATCTAAACAGCAAACACCTTGCTCAAATTGGTTGTTGAATAGAACACATAAATGGCCTTTTTTCAAAGTCAAGTATTACTTCTTCTCTTCCTCTTGAAGTTATTTTAGTGATGTCTCCACTTCTCCTATTCTATCTATCATAAATAAATAAAAATGTTACCTAATTTTTATTGGCCATTACTCACGCTATACATGGCTTTATCCACTGCAAAAGAAGTCTCAAGTATAGGCTCTGTTCCATGCCCACAAACAGTTCATAGAGAATAAGTTCCAAGCAGCACCCACTCTCCAACGGCTGTGGATTTTTGGCTCCCTATGTTATATGTGGCTGTGACCCTATGCACCACATAAGCTTGCAACTCATTCATTGCCATGTGTCTTCGTGGGTTACTCATCTACAGAATCTGCTCATCTTTGTCTACACATTGCCATAGGCTGATTGTATGCCTCTCAGCACGTCCATTTTGACGATACACATTTCCCTTTCACTAAGACACATCATCTTCACTCTACTACCATCACTGCAGCTGTTGATTCATCTTCTCCATCTCTCCCTCAGCAACGGATCGTTCACTCACGATTCTTAGTCCCCTTGTGCCCTGCTCCTCACCTGACATCATCTCTTATACCAATCTCACCTTCGCCGCCTCAACAAATCTAGTTTAGTCCCTTCGATATCTCAAAATCGTTCTTCTTCACCTCACTCTAAGCCCATTTCTCCAACACAAAATGGGCCTCCTCCCTAGGCCCAGACAAATCTAAATACAAATCACCCAAACACAATCCTCATTTTATCCAACTATACTCGACCTCTAATATTGATTCAGTTACAGACCCAATATCTCATGATTCTTGACCCACTCAAATATTCATTCCAATACCTACCACCTTTTATATACCTCCTCTTGCCAAAAATCAACACTAAATGACTATTCGTGCCAAAAATCAGATTCATAAGAAAAATCAAAAGTATGGTCTCAATGTTTCTTTCACTCTGTCGACAACAGTTGAGCCTAAATCCGTCATCGACAACCGCCATCTATGTCTGAAGAAATCACAGCCATCACCAACAATAATACATGGATACTGGTACCTCCCTCTCCATCACATAATTTAGTTACTTGTCGATGGGTCTTCACCCTTACGTTTCACCCAGGTGGGATTATCAATCGCTACAAGGCTCGTTATTGGTGGGTCGAGGTTTTCATCAACAATATTTTATTGATTATATTGACATTTTCATCCCTGCCATCAAAACGACCACTATTCGTGTAATTCTCAAGATCACAGTTACGAATTCCTAGCCTTTGAAACAACCAGGTGTGAATAATTCTCTCCTTCGGGGTAAGTTGACAGAAGAAGTATTTATGAGTCAACCTCCTGGCTTCTTAGACAAGGAGCATCCCTCTGATGTGTGTTTCGTGAAGAAACCTATATACGGCCTATAACAAGCTCCAAGGTCATGGTATTTATCTCTTAAGTCTTATCTTCTTAATAATGGTTTTACCAATTCCATAGCAGATACGTCTCTCTTTTTCTACCGCACTGGGTGTCTGGTGTTTTATCTCTTGGTCTATGTAGACAACATTAGCGTAACTAGCAATAGTGTATCCCTTGTTAACCGCATACTCAAGTCCATGGCAGATCGCTTCAGCATGAATTACCCTAAAGATCTAAACTATTTTCTAGGTGTTGAAGTTAATAGTACAACATCATGGCTTCATCTAATGCATAGGAAATATATATACAGGATTTACTAGTATGTACCAATATGGATGATGCGAAGCCTGTTACCAATCCTTTGCCAAAAACGCGTAAGCTTATCCTTCATTCAGGTGAACAACTACTTGATCCATCTTTGTATCGTTATATGTTGGTGGTCTCCAGTATCTTCATTTTACAAGACCAAATATTTCTTATGCGGTTAATCGATTTTCCCGGTTTATACACCAGCCCACTTCATAACCTCGGCAGGCGGCCAAACGTGTTCTATGATACTTGGATGGCACTCTGATGCATGGAATTTTGATCTGACATGGCTCATCTAAGAAATTTCACGGCTTCACGGATGATGACTGATGGAAATGATTACGTTTCTAAAAACGCATATATCATCTATTTTGGTCCAACGCCGGTTTCTTGGTCTTCCATGAAACAAAGTGGTGTTGCTCGTTCGTATACAGAGACAGAATATCGGGTTGTTGCTAATGCCGCTATGGAGGTTTTTTTACTTGAGTCTTTGCTTCAAGATCTTTGTGTTTCTATTCCAGCTGCTCCCGTGTTGTATTGTGAAAATATTGGTGCTACACACATCTGCGCAAATACAGTATTTCATACTCGGATATAACATATTGTTATTGATTATCACTTCATCCACAATCGGGTTCAAGCTAAGCTACTTCGGGTTACTCATGTTTCAACAATGGATCAAGTATCCGATGCATTGACGAAACCACTTTCTCGACAACCATTCCAACCAGTGGTGAACCTACTTTATAAGTAGGGTGAGCCCACTAAAATTATTAATTGTTTGTTAACAATGAGAAAAGATTGTTAAATGACATATGCTATTGTTTACTTAACCATTTACTTGAAAAAAAAAAGAGAAACTTTGTTCATAACCTTCTTTAATTTTCACAAAATATGAAATGAGCAAAAAAAATCAGACACATTTGTACATATATTAGTCATAATGGTATAATGTGGTGTTTTTGAAATCTCCATCACATGCAATTAATTCATGATTTAAAATCTAGCAATTATAAAATTCTTTTTGTCGTGTTAAGCATTAAGGCGAAAACCCTAAGGCGATTGGCGGCGTGAAGACCTCGGTGATTGACGGCGTTGAAGACCTTGGCGTTTGATGGCGTTTGAAGACTACCTCCAGCGTGCTTTCTCCCCACGGTTCCCCTGTCAATTAAGCGATCACGGCGTATCTCCCACGGTGCTTTGTCCCCGACGATTCTCCGACTTGATCAAGTCAACCTTCCGGCGACCAAGATTCCTTTCCGGCCGTAATCTTTCCTATCCCCGGCGTGTGTCTTATCCAAGGAGATCCACCGGCAGTAATCTTACCGCGACGATCATCACCTACGATGATCTCACCGGACGACGATCTTCATCAACCTACGCAGATCTTACTTTACCTACCACGACAATCTTCATCAGCCTACGCCGATCAACCTACGCCGGTGATTTTGGAGTTGATCGCACTTCTGATCATCTTTGTGATCTCCAACAGCCAAAAAGCAAATCATCTTTGTGATCGCTATTAAATTTGTTTGTGTCATAGAGATCATCTTTGTGATTAATACGATACAAACCGAGATTTCATATATACGCCGATCATCTTTCATTGATCGGTGCTATTTTTTAGAAAAAGGCAGTTTTAATATTGTCCCTTTGAACGGTATTAACAAGAATAACGGTATTAACAAGAATGCATTCTCACAAGGGGAAAGACATTCTTCATGAAGATGATGATGAACCCATCTTGTTGCCGGATCTAGCAGACGAGAACTTAATCCAGAAATACAGCTTGTCTCTTATTGGCAAGGTCCTAAATCTGAAAAAAAACAGAATGTAGATCGTCTCATTGTGGCCATGCCTGAACAATGGGAAATGTCAGAAAAAATATCAGCATGTAATTTGGGGAATGGGATATTTCTATTCAACTTTGATAATGAGGAGGATCTTAATTCTGTCCTTGAACGAGGACCGTTTCACTATAACTTCTGCATGTTCGTTCTAGTACGATGGGAGCCTATAGTAGCTGCGGATTATCCTTCGATAATCCCTTTCTGGATCCAGCTCCATAGCATACCTTTACACTTATGTACGAAACAAAACCTTCAAGCTATTGGAGGTAGACTTGGGAAGGTGGAGAATATTGATACAACTGAAGGCCGAATCCAAGTGGGAATTGACTCGGCAAAGCCTCTGAAATTCTCTCGAAAGCTTTTAACAAGAAACAAAGAGGATATTACAATCCAGCTGCATTATGAAATGCTCTTTAAACATTGCTCCTCATGCGGTCATATGTCGCATGAAATAAGTGATTGCCCGATTAAACAAATGGAGGTCAAGACAGAACATGGCGAACTAAAGAAGCCTTCCCGTACGGAATCAACAAAGGAGATGATGAAACCTGAAACTTATCGTAGCGAATCCTCATCTCGTCTTCAACGAAGCAGAAGCACTCATCCAGCTCATTCATCTCGGATTCAGAGAGGAACATCATCCCATGATGCTCGGTATAAACCATATGACTCGTCTCGCAAAAGAGACACTTCCAGAACGGACACCAAAAGGACTAAAGTGTGGAGAGAAAAACAACAAGAACCAAAGATAACAACTGAGAGAGGCACAAGTC
>OVBE01001617.1:801-35417 GCA_900406425.1 Iberis pinnata
AAAATAAGGGATTGTAACTAATATCTAGTAACAGAATATGTGAGTATATTCTATCACACTGTAGACTTAGCTCTTAGCGATAAGTGGAGAGATGTCAAACGTAACAGTCTGTGCGCGATTTAGGCCACTAAGTTCCAAAGAGATTCGAGATCACAGAGATGGTGTCTGCGTTCGAGCCATCGACGCTGAAAACTTTGTTTTCCAAGTTTGTACTCGACACGATACGTTCAAAGTTCAAACTCTAGCACATTCAGTCACTGGTTATTAGGTCAAATTTCTCGCATGTAGGATGAAAAAGAAGATGAGTTTACATTTAGCATGGATAGAGCTTTTTATGAGGATTCTACTCAAGCTGCGGTTTATGAGTTTCTGGCTCTGCCAATCATGAACGGTAATGTACTCGTAAATCACACATTTCTCTTTACAACAAAATGATCTATGTGCACCAACTGCTGCTTGCTGAGAAATAACTGCCTAGATCTAAATATTTAACACCAATGGATTTATAAGTGTTGCAGGGAGTTTACTATGGAATGGTCACTTTGATTGTCGTTTTTTCTTTTTGGTTTCCTACCTTTTCTTTTGCATCTTACCTATTGTAGTTTTTGCCTACTCTCCAGACGCTATGAATGCTATAAACGGAACAATTATCACATATGGACAGGTTTGTTCGGGTTATCTCTTTTCCAAATCCAAAGCTGAAATGCTTTCAGTGTCTTTTATGCTTTTGGTTTATCGTTTGATTTTATGCTTTGCAGACAGGGGCTGGGAAAACATATTCCATGGAGGTTACCTTAAACACGTTTAATGAATATGTTTGAGTTTTACCTGTAGCAGTGGGACCTTGCCTTCAAAAGTAAGTTTGGTTTTCTTCTATCAATTCAGGGACAAGGCATCCAGGACTGTGATGAGCTTAAGAAAGGATTACTTCCAAGAGTGGTCGATGGGATGTTTGAGCAAATCAGGTCTACCAAAGACATTGCAAGATACACAGTTAAATTGTCTATGGTAGTGATCTAAATGCCCTTATTTACACAAGTTCATAACATAAGCTATAATCTCCTATATAAATATTTTAAGTATCTTTGTCTCCTGTAGGTAGAGATCTACATGGAGAAACTCAGGTAATGTTTATGCCTCTAATTCTCTCTGATTTCTTCTAGGGTATAGCTTAGCCATAAATGAATAAGTGTCTAATTCTCTTAGGGACCTGTTGGATTTATCAAAAGGAAACATACAGATCAAGGAGAATAAAACACAAGGAATACTATTGTCAGGCGTTACAGAGGTTACAACCGTAGTTTAATGTTATATGTTAGTCTTACAGGGTGGGTAAGTTTTTTTATTCGTTGCTTCAGGTGCCTGTAACAGATGCGGCTGAGGCATTACAACATCTATCTGTAAGATAGCAGCCACCCATACTTTCTTGATTGCCTATATTGTCTTCTCATTTTATATTCAAATTGCCATTTCAGACTGGTTTAGCTAACCGAGCTGTTGGGGAAACCCGTATCCTCTTAGCTTATTAGCACTTGTTTTGTGGTTCTACTGCACCTAGTTGACCGAAAAGTTTTGACTGACTGAGAGCCATCTTAAAGAATGTATTCAGTTTCACAATGAACAACAGATATGAATATGTCCAGCAGTAGAAGCCACTGCGCTTACTTATTCACAATCCAGCGGGATTTAGTTAAAGATAAGAGGTAAAGCTTTTTTCACAATTTGTCATAAACCTGTGATGCGGTAACAGTGAAGCTTGTATGAAGGCTTTTGGCATGTTAATAGGGTAAAAACAGGAAAACTGATACTTGTCGACCTGGCTGGCTCTGAGAAAGCAGACAAAACTGGAGCAGAAGGTAAGGTTCTTGAAGAGGCGAAGATGATCAATAAATCGCTCTCAGCCTTGGGGAACGTGATAAACGCTCTTACAAGTGGCTCATCTAACAAAGCCAATCACATACCATATCGTGACTCCAAGCTTACTCGGATCCTACAGGATGCCCTGGTTAGTATCTCTTCTCAAGTCGTATAAAATTCCAGTTTGTATTCAATTCAATTGTGGTTTCTCATGGCACGTACAGGGTGGGAATTCTCGAATGGCATTGCTGTGCTGTTGCTCACCAAGCACTTTGAATGCATCTGAGACACTCTCAACTCTCAGGTTTGGCATGAGGTATGGTATGCATTTCAATGGTTCAGTACTAGATAGAAAGGAACGTGTCCGTATTCCTTGTGTTATATTGAAGCCTGCTGTTTGTTTGCAATTATTGTAAAGGGCAAAGCACATAAAAGCATCACCACGTGCCAGTGAAGTAAAATCTGCCAAGACACAGGATCAGGAAGCGTCATCAGAAACCAAAGATGAGAAATGTGGGAGGATCCTAGAGAAGGTTGAGGTTTCTATTATATCAGTAAACGTAATCTAGGAGAAACATTTGCATGGTTATTATCGTGTACAGATGAAAGAGAGAATGAGCAACGAGGACATCAAAATGCTGGAACAAGTGTTCATACAGGAAGGGATCATTTTCAGCCTAGAAGAAGAGGAGGTATTATACGAAGATACTGTATCAGAAACTATAAAATCCTTGGAGCAAGCCATTGAAGAACTCCAATGGAAAGTCAACAAGGTATAGAGTTGAGGTGTGTGAAGGGATTTATTTAATCATATATATGATTAGTGATTCCTCTTTCTTTGTAGTTAGAAACTGAAAACAAGAGGTTCCAGGAACAAGCGGTGCGAAATCAGGAATCTGATATACTTGGAAAGATGTCAAGGTACATTAGTTCTTGGTATGCATGATGCATCCTAAAGACTATTAATCGAATATAGTAAAGAGGTAAGTTGCTCTTTTCTTTTGAGGTTATGAGAGCAAAACAGATTTTACTAATCAAAGTTGTGGAGATGATAAAAGAATTACAATAGGATATCTTGTGACAAAAACCTTTTGTTTTGCGATCTAAATGCTTAGACCATATCTTTTGAAATTTCTTAAAGAGAGTTTTTAAGAAAAAGGTGTTAAAAATAAATAAAATTAAATTGTAATTTAAGATACAACTCTTAAAAGTCTTGATTAAGATACAGCTCTTAACACTTTTCCATTGCTTTTGTGCTTTGGTTTTGTTAAAATAATGATAAATATATAATTAATTTTAAAAGTTCTAAAATATATTATTAAAATATTATTAAGAATTGCTAATAGATTTTTAGCTGATGGACCCCTCATAAAGTTTTAAAAGACTTTTTAGTCATATTTTAATTTTTATATATAATCTAATTGTAGAACCCTATTAGAATTCTTAAAAAAAATAAAACATTATATTAAACAAATTACAAATAACTAAAACTGAAACATATATGAGATACATATGATTAAGAAAATATTAAATTTGTAACGGAAACAAATGAAGTTTGTAATTTTAATTTGATCCGAATTTTTCGCCATATGTGCTCCACCAAATTCGCTTTTAGTTGTTCATGTTTTATTCTATCCTGAATTTTATTTTGATTCGCATCACATTGGCGAGATTTCTAAGCATATATGTTGAATACGTATAATCGACATGTGCATTCCCGTTTCTTTCTTCTTGATCGAATTCTGATAAATTAAACTGAGTGTATCCATCTCGTTCATCTTCTACTATCATATTGTGTAGTATATGATATATGCTCTCATTATCTTCCCAATCTTGACCTTATCCTAAAGAAGAGTAGGATTTTTGACGATGGCAAATCGAGCTTGCAAAACTCTGAAAGCTTGTTGAACATCTTTTCTAACAATTCTTAAGATATAGCAAATAACGATGCTTTTGGATCTTAAAGAAGTATAATTGATTGGATAAACGTTGTCCATCTAGGATAAATATCATCAGTTAAATAGTAAGTTAATTGATACTCGCATCCATTTACAATGTACTTAAATTTCGGTGCTCCACCATTTAAAATATCATCAAATACTGGTGAGCGATAAGAAAAATATTGATGTCATTTAAAGTACTTGGTGGACCAAAAAATGCGTGTTAAATCCAGAGGTCATAGGAAGCTACAACTTCTAGAACAATAGTTGGTTTTTCGGAAACCACAAATATATTGTCCCTTCCAAGCGGTGAGACAATTTTTCCACTCCCAATGCATACAATCAATGCTCTTTATTATCCCGGGAAATCCTCAAGCCTCTCCAACATGTAGTAATATTTCTAGATCGTTGGGTGTAGGTCATCTTGGGTACTCATCCCCGAAAAAAGATATGATTCCTTCGAAAAACATAAAAGGGCAGTAATTTCACTAAGCCGGAGATATTCGTCAACCAGATCCCCCGCACAACCATAAACCATAATACGAATTGCCGCCATACATTTTTGTAGTGCGGAGATACCTAATCTTCCGATAGCATCTCTTCTTTGTTGAAAATATGAAAATTCATTGGATAGACGGTCAACTATTTTCATGAACAATCTCTTGTTTATTCTAGATCGTCGTCGAAATAAAGTGGGCGCATATGTTGCTTGATCATTAAAATAATCGTTCCATAAATGGTTATGGTCTCGCTCTCAATTTCTCTCTATGTATTCTCGTTGCTTTGTGTTTGACAATATATGAACATTGAAGATATTATCAAATTCTTCATCAAAAGTTTGATCAAATTTTTCATCAAAAACTTGATCTTAAGAAGTAGAAGACATGATTTCTTTGTATGATTTCTTTGTATTTGATAATATATGAGATTTGAGTTTTGTTTGAGAAGAACCAATATATGAATTAAGAGAATAAATAGTTTTTGTGTAAGGTTTTTGAGTAATGTTTTAGTATAAGCAAATTGTTACGTTTGATAAGAAGCAAATTGAAATGAATTTATACAACATTAATTAGCGTGTCATTGATTACACAATAACCTCACTGTCACTTATGTTAAAAAAAATAGAAAATCAACCTTAAGTTAAACAAACCATAAAGAAACAGTCCATGAAACCAAAAGTTAAAAACAGAGAATCAACAAGTTAAAGAACATACAATCAAACATCTAAAAAACAGAGAATCAAACAATCCAATCTTAAATCAGCATGTCACTGTTTAGCTTTCTTAGAGCTATTTCCATCTCAGTTAGTGGTTCTTTTTTGGAAATTAGACTTTCAAGTAATCCAACCTTTGATACTCTCTCTTTCATTACTAAGTTCTTCTTTTTAATGGACCACATCATCTGAAATTTTACTAGTGAGTCTTTTCTACTCTCTGTCCCACATTGCTTACTTGTTCTCTTAGCCGCCTTCACACCCTTAGGCCGAGAATGAGCTTCATCACATTTTGTAACAGTGTTTGAACTGTAAGAATGATCACCAACCTTTTTTTTTTTACTTTGACTTACTATCACATTTTACAGTTGATGCACACCATTTTTGGCATTCGTAAGCTCAATCCACGCATGTTCTAGGTTGAATTTGACCTTGTGATATTGGAAGAAGATATCATAGGCTAGCTTGAGAAGATCATTCTCATTTTGCCCAATGCTCTGTTGTCTCTTTGTTGCCTCATAACAACCTACTAACTTGCATACACAATCATTTATCTTATGTCACATTTGCTTGCAATTCCCTGGATCCCTCTTTTGATACCCTTCAATATTTTGGTGATGCATCGAAGTATGCACCAATCCTCTTCGAGAAAGCAGTGTGCTTCTGCTCATTGCCAACAACATCGTCCTTACTGGTGTTTAACCAAGCACTACACATGACAATATCCTATGTTGGCATCCACTTTCTCTTAACTCTATGCTTTTGAGTCTATTCCCCTATATCCTCACTAATTTGGGTAAACTGGACTTGAGATGGTCCAATTCCCATGGTATGGGTTAAAGAAAATAAATGATTAAAGGTTTGTTGTTGGCTATTCAATATGCATATGAAATTAGTTGATTCATAACATGAATCCATTGCTGAAATTAGTTGACAGTGTTTGAGTTGTGTATGTTTTTAAAAACCAGACTTGATTAGTATAAATGAGGTTAATTTTTATAAATGTTGTTAAGTACATTGAGGGTTGTTAGTTTTGGTTGGTGGAATTAAATTTTTAAGGTTTTGGTTGTTAAGTAGAAAGAATGTTAGTTCACTCTAACACACACCAAACAAACAATCAATTACCTCACCAACTAATCTACATATAAAACAGACTCATAAACTAATAAACACTTACACTTACAACTAATCTGTTACTTCACCAAACAAACTCATAAACTCAATTACTTTACTATTTGTTACTTCGCCAAACAAACTCTATAAATCAATAACACTTACACCTACAACTAGTCAATAGCACTTACACCTACAACTAATCTTCACCTAATACAAATAAACAATCATCTTTAATATTTACAAACTAGTCTACACATAAGATAGAGTCTGCACTATTAATTCATTAAACAAAAACAAACAAGAGTCTTTATTAGATGCTACTTTTATTGAATCTCTTATAGAAACTCCATGATTTAGATTAACTCCTCTTGCTTTACTATATGTGGCTTTTGTGTTTATAACTGTATATAATAAATAAGACACAAAAACATAATCAAACACAAAAATATAAAAAACACAAAAGACAATCGACTTTGGGAATTGCAAAACTATACACAAAACATCAAAAACACAAAAGACAATCAACTCATATGTAAACATTGTCATAAACTCATAATCAAAATCTCTGAGGATTACAAAATCAAACAGACATGACATCTCAGTACGAAAACAAAATAAAACAATCAATTAATTTCAAACAAACACAAAATTGCAGGACCAAAATTGCAGAACCAAACAAAAGATTATCTACACTAATCTAGGATGAAATCAAACATAATATTAACCACATATCAACAAAATATCACTATAACCAAAAACCAAACCAAGCATAAACCAATATTCTACTATAATATACAACCTAAATAAAAAAACCAATAATCTAATCTAATTTACAAGCAAAATCAAGAACCAAATCAAGCATAAACCGAGAAGAAGAGTTAGGATTTCGCATACCCAAATCGTTAGCTCTACTCGTCATCCTTCTCCGAAGCTAGGAATCGAACATGCACCATTCATCTCCGTCGGAACGCCTGTGAGAATCTCCAGATTCCTCTGAAGTGATGAATCGCCTCCTCAATCGCTGGATCGCTGAAAATCGCATATGAGACATTCTTTAGAGTTTTTTTCCAGTTATGAGTGAGAAACAAAGAAAACCCGAGACCCTTCAAATTTTTGTACTCGCAACCAGTTAAATTTCATCATGTCATGGGTTTTACTCGGTTTCTTAACATTTTCAAATAAGAATCAGTTATAATCAATTGAAATTAATCTCTTTATTTTTGGATTTTTATACTTTAAGAATCTTTTAAGATACCTATCAAATCCATAGGTGGTCTTAGTGTCTAATAGAAATAATGTTGGTGAAAATTGACCAATTTTCATGATATTTTTGGCTAGAGCCCATATTTATAATGACTATGAGCTTGATTGTTTGTTGTTGTGAGTGCTTTAGACATCACTAATTCTTTCTACAGCATAAGATAATTACCAATCAGTCTTTAACTTTATTAGGTGGGTCATACTGATTTCTACATCAACTTTAAAAAACTACAGTTTTTTTTTTGTTCATGTTAACATTTATTTTTCTAAAGTACATATATTATTGCATTAGAAGTTGTAGGATTTTTCTACATCAAAACAAATTAAAACTAAAGCAATAATTATTACAGCCAACTTTATACAACAAAAAATATAAATTTACATTACTTACTAATCAGCACCTGTATGAGCATGGACAAATTTAAAATATAGAGTATGAACATAAACATAAACATATGAGAAAAACTTAAGTAATGTGATGTGTAAAAACTTCGGGCTATCGTTGAAATTTAGCCCAATGGGCCCAAATTAGATGGGTCGTAGGTGACGTGTCAGGTTTGGAATGGTACTGAGAACCATAGAGGAGTTACCGAGATTACCCTTTATTCTTTTCGGTCAAATCTATTTGGTAACTCCTTTCCTCCTTCAGATCCCAATTTACAATTACAGCGTCACGCTTCCCTTCTTCCTCCCCGATCCAATTGATTCCTCTGCTCCTTCGTTATGGCTTGCATCAAGGGGGTTGGCAGATCCGCCTCCGTCGCTCTCGCTCCCGATGCTCCTTACATGGCCGCCGGTACCATGGCCGGAGCTGTCGATCTCTCCTTTAGTTCTTCCGCCAATCTTGAGATCTTTAAGCTCGACTTTCAATCTGACGATCGCGACTTGACACTCGTTGGAGAAAGCCCCAGCTCCGAGCGCTTCAATAGACTCGCTTGGGGACGAAATGGATCTGGATCCGAGGAATTCTCCCTCGGTCTTATTGCCGGCGGCCTTGTCGATGGAAATATAGATCTATGGAATCCTCTTTCTCTAATCGGGTGCTTTTTCTATCCCTTTCCCTTGTTTAGTTTTCATTTCGATTCAGTGATATCGAATTTTCATCTGGACAAGTCCAACTCGAACTACTGTCACATTTTTCAGTTCCCAGTCCAGTGAGAATGCACTTGTTGGTCATCTTTCAGTTCACAAGGGGCCCGTGAGTTGAATCTTTCTTCATAATTTTGTTTCCCGACGCTGTTTTATTTTAACGTTTCTCAATTGATGTGTGCGTGATATGTTCCTTTGTATTTTAGGTTCGTGGTCTTGAGTTTAATGGAATCACCCCAAATCTACTTGCTTCTGGAGCTGATGATGGTGAAATATGCATATGGGATTTAGCAAAGCCTTCAGAGCCATCTCATTTCCCACTTCTGAAGGTAAACCACCACTTCTTACAAGCCAATAGACTTGTACATGCATTTCTTTACTGTCAGAAGTGCATGGTATAAACCGAGTTTCCTGTGCTGAAACCTGGAGCATCTTAAATTTTATGAGAGTCTTATGCAGGGCAGTGGTTCTGCTACGCAAGGTGAAATTTCCTTTGTATCGTGGAATAGAAAAGTTCAACAGATATTAGCATCTACCTCATACAATGGGACTACTGGTGAGAGAATGGAAAAAGTTCAAAAGTTCTCCCTTTCTCTTTGTTCTTGATTAATAATTCATATCTGTCAGCCCTGATTTTGTTTATGCTGACTGATGTTTATTGTTTTCCCCCCAGTAATATGGGACTTAAGGAAGCAGAAGCCTATAATTAAGTAAGTATTCAGTTTTTAAAGTGATAGTAATGGGGTGCTCGATAGTCAACACATGTTATCAAACCCTTGATCTGGCCATTATCAATCAACAGCTTTGCAGATTCAATTCGACGTCGGTGCTCTGTTTTACAATGGAACCCTGACATTGCTACTCAGATAATGGTTGCATCAGATGACGACAGCTCACCTACTCTGAAGGTAAGGAATTATTTAATCCTTACTGTTTATAGTTCAAATTTGGTTCTTTGTTGATCTAAGGTATCTGCAATCAGCTCTGGGACATGAGGAATACAATGTCACCTGTGCGTGAGTTTGCTGGTCACCAAAAAGGTATTTTTCAATTCATTGCTATCAAAATGTTTTGTCCAGTGTTTTTATTTATCTTGTTATCAGTTTCTATGGTTGATTAATTAATGTCTTGTGGTGCTATACTGCCATTATCTCATAGTCCTGTTGTCGTCATTCTTTCTAGTGTTAACGTCTTGGTGAAACGTTGTGGTGATACTTCTTATCTGACAGGCGTGATTGCAATGGAGTGGTGTTCAAGTGACAGCTCATATCTTCTTACATGTGCTAAGGACAACCGAACTATTTGCTGGGACACCAATACAGCAGAGGTAGGGAGAAGGAATTGATACAATATACAACAGTTTGCTTATTAGTTATAACTAATCTTCAATTTTACTGATTTTGTGCTACTATATTAGATTGTGGCTGAGTTACCTGCTGGCAATAATTGGAATTTTGATGTTCATTGGTACCCAAATATACCTGGAGTTATATCAGCATCTTCATTTGATGGGAAAATTGGCATCTACAACATTGAGGTATCTTGGTGTTTTGCCTTTTTTGTTTTTGCAAACTGTTCTCTTCTAGAGGAAAATTATTGTACGAGGTATAATTAATAACGAATCTATAAATCCAGACTTATTGACTGTTTCCCCTTTCCATAAGAAATTTAATTTTATGACTTGTCTCTCAGTTTCCCCTTCCAGACTTATTGACTGTTTCCCCTTATTAGTTGGACTTTTGAGCTCCCTTTTCCCCACCAAAAATAAATTGAAAAATATGTAATCAACACATTTGGGTGCAGGGTTGTAGTCGCTATGGTTCTGAAGAGAATACTTTTGGTACTGGTAATGTCATTTACCCATTCTCAACAATTTTGTATACTATTTGATTACTTTTATCATTCCCATCTTGGAGGATGGAATAGCATCATAACCAACATTGCTTCTTATAATCCTCTTTATGCAGGTCCTTTAAGAGCACCAAAATGGTATAAGCGCCCGGTTGGTGCATCTTTTGGATTCGGGGGAAAGCTTGTATCGTTTCATGCAATGGCCCCTCCAAAGGGTGCTTCGAGCGTTCCATCTGAGGTAGATACTTGGGGATGATATTGTCTTTTGCTATACCCCTTTGTCAATTCTCATTCGACTTAATGTTATGTTCAGGTTTTTTTGCACAGCCTCGTAACGGAACAGAGTTTGGTTAGTCGAACTTCTGAATTTGAAGCTGCAATAGAAAATGGAGATAAGATTTCTTTAAGGGGTTTGTGTGAGAAGAAATCTGAAGAGACTGAGTATGCTATCTTTATGATTGAAATTGTTCATATTTGCCTCTAATAAACTTATCAGACAACTCAGTTTTGTTCTGTTTCTATGTATTGATCTCGCAGATCTGAAGAGGAGAAAAAGACATGGGCCCTGCTGAAAATCATGTTCGAAGAGGAAGGGACTACAAGGACAAAGTTGATCAACCATCTTGGCTTTAGTTTGCCTTCCAAGGAAAAGGATCAGGCAGCCGACGTTCTCTCATCAGATCTGAATGGCATTAGATTAGAGGATACTGTGGTGCATGCCCCAGAGCCTGAAGAAAGTAATGAGGCAGCTGCATTTGCTATGGACAATGGAGAAGATTTCTTTAACAACTTTCTTGCTAAACCAGATACACCCGTATCTACATCTGCCAAAGATTTTAGTCCTCCTGACACAGATTTTGCTACCGAAGTAGAAGAAACTCAAGAAATGCCAGAAGACGAAGAAGAAAGTTCTGACCCAGTATTTGATGATGCCATCCAGCGGGCTTTAGTTGTTGGAGATTACAAGGAAGCGGTTAACCAGTGTGTATCTGCAAATAAGATGGCCGATGCGTTAATTATTGCTCATGTTGGTGGTACAACATTGTGGGAGAGTACTCGTGAGAAATATTTGAAGACGAGTAGTGCACCATACATGAAGGTACATATACAACATATTTCTTTCCAGCTTGTTATGTAGCTAAGTGCCATCTACATCCCTGATTTTGGTAGGAAAACATTTTAAGTGTATGTTACTCTGTTTCAGGTTGTTTCTGCAATGGTGAACAATGATCTCACGAGCCTTATCTATACTCGGTCACATAAGTTCTGGAAAGAAACTCTTGCTCTCCTTTGTACTGTAAGTTTCTCAAGCTGAGGAAAGAGAAAGGAAATTTGATTCATTATAGTACATTCCAGTCATCATGGAAATGGGATTATGTGTTTTGTGTCTTACTTGAACAAAGTACTTTTCGCCTATCAGTTTAACTCTTGTATATGTTATTTTCAAAAAACAAAAAAACAAAACACAGGTCTGTTTTGACAAAAAAAAAAAAACCAAGGTCTACAACTCGTCAGTGTGATATGATGCATGCAACTGCTATGTTATTCTGATCACTATATATAACTGCTTTGTAACGAATGCTGCTCTTATTTTATTGGCAAACAGTTTGCTCAAGGAGAACAATGGACCAGTCTATGTGATATCCTTGCGTCAAAGTTGATGGCTGCTGGTAACACTTTGGCTGCAGTTCTTTGCTACATTTGTGCAGGCAATGTTGACAGAACAGTAGAAATTTGGTCAAGGAGCCTTGCGAATGAGCGTGATGGAAGATCTTATGCTGAACTTCTTCAAGTGTGTATCACTTGTTATGTTTTACGCATAAATTAAATTGGGTTTCTCAACTCATATTCTTCTTATTTTTTCATTTAATAGGATCTTATGGAGAAGACTCTTGTCCTTGCTTTGGCAACTGGCAACAAAAGGTTCAGCACATCTCTATGTAAACTCTTCGAAAGCTATGCTGAGATATTGGCCAGCCAAGGGCTTCTTACAACGGCAATGAAGTACTTGAAAGTTCTGGATTCTGATGGCTTATCACCTGAGCTTTCTATATTACGAGATCGTATATCTCTGTCTGCAGAACCTGGTGCGCATGCTGTTGTGTTTTGATTAAATTTTAAGAGATTTCTGATGATAAACTTAACTTATCATTGTATATTGCATCTGCAGAGACTAACACTGCAGCTTTAGGCCACACTCAGCCCCAAAGCACCTTGCCATATAATCAGGTCTTTCTTTTTAGTTCTGCAACTATTTTTAAATCAAAACTTAGATCTCTCTGGAATTCTTTTAGCTTTTACGTATAACAGTGTTAACCTTTATTTTTCGATGGCTTAGGAGCCAGCTCAGGTGCAACCAAATATGAGTTATCAGCAACCATATGATAATCAGTATCAGCAACCATACTCTGATTCTTATGGTGTAGGATATGTCCATCAGGCTTCACATCCATCCATGCCGCAAGCAACGATGTTTATGCCTCAACAAGCTCAGCTAGCTCCACAGGTTTCTGAAGTTGCATGTCATTTTTCTCATTCTACCTCATACCAGCATGCTCTTCATCTAGCAGTTCTAAGATGTCTAGATCAGGAGCTTTTCCATTTATGTTATGTTTTTGTATAGGGTATTGGTAGAATATATATATGGTACTCGTTTGCCTAGTCTCTTTGTGTGAACCAGGTTTCTGGTTCTTTTGAAAAGAAGAAAATATACTCCTCAAAAACAAACATTTCAGCCTTTTAAATCCCATAACCGGAAAAGGGGATAATTTAGACCTTTGCTTCAGTTCAGTTGTGTAGAATCTATATTCCAGTGGTCGTAAGAAAAAAGTTTGTGATGGGGAAATGTTTTTTCTTTTTCTTATGCATATGTTTTTTGGGCCAAGTTGTTGATGATGGTGTGTATATGCAGCCATCTTTTACTCCAGCTCCTGCAAGCAACGCTCAGCCATCCATGAGAACTACTTTTGTTCCTTCAACTGCCACTGCACTTAAGAACGCAGACCAATATCAGCAACCAACCCTTGGTTCTCATTCATTTACTGTATGTGAACTCTTGAGTCAATTGTGTTTGATCTCTCCCGCAATTTTTGGTTTATCTAAGCTAACAGCTATGTCATCAGGGACCATCGAACAATGCATACCCTGTTCCCCCCGGTCCTGGTTCATATGTATCATCTGGCCCTTCACAAATTGGGCAATATCCTAACCCCAAAATGCCCATGCCCCAAGTGGTTGCTCCGGGAGCTGGACCCATAGGATTTACTCCAACTCCAGGAGTTGGTCCAAGATCTGTGCAACCACCAAGTCCTCCAACACAGCAGCAGGCAGCTGCACAGGCAACCCCTACGCCTGCAGCTCCACCAGCAACTGTTCAGACTGCAGATACTTCCAACGTCCCAGGTATTGTACTTTTGAAAACTATTTGTCTGATTCGTTGTGAATTAAAATGTATGTAAAATTGATCCAGCGCACCAGAAACCTGTGATAGCAACGTTGACAAGGCTTTTCAATGAGACATCGGAGGCACTGGGAGGGGCACGTGCAAATCCTGCAAAGAAGCGGGAGATAGAAGACAACTCAAGAAAGTTAGGTGCTCTGTTTGTGAAACTGAATAGCGGTGACATATCAAAGAATGCAGCAGACAAACTGGGACAACTCTGCCAAGCTCTGGACAACCACGACTTCAGTGCAGCCCTTCAGATACAGGTAAGTAAGTTAGTGAATTGATTATGACTTCCTGTTTGATCTGTGTATAACAGAAGAAAGAAATAATCGAACCAGGTACTTCTGACGACCAGCGAATGGGACGAATGCAACTTCTGGCTGGCAACACTGAAGCGGATGATCAAGGCCAGACAAAATGTCCGGTGATTTTTCTTTTTTATGAGTTCAGGAGAGACTACTTTGTGTATCAGACTCCTCTTGCTTTCTTCTTCTTTTTCGAAACGCCGTTTACCCTTCTTTTTTTTTTTAGATAAAATGTCCGGTGATCACATTGTTTTTGACTTTCTCATGTTCTTAACGTTGCCTTACCGGACAAGTTTATTTTATTATTACTATTATTTTTTGAAACATCATAATTTCATTAACTTGAAACCTAGGAATTTTCATGAAGAAGATGAGTTATTATTGACAAAGGAGGATAAAAAATAAAACTGAAAGGTAGGATTGTCTTTTGCAATATAACGTTAAGTTGAGGGAACCTGTCAATACTAGTATTTAGACCTCTCAAAAAGGAAGGTTTATGGACTTTGGTAGGTAATGATACTAAAACAAAGAATCCCGTATGTTTGGTCTATTGGGCCTGCCTAAAATTAAAGAAGTACATAGCGACCAAAAAGAGCACAGTAATGGTACACGAGCACGCAGAGGATAACAGCCTTATCCAATCGCATTGGCCGTGGATTAGTGTGCTCTTCACTAAGTAACGTAACTGCGTCTGCTCGAAGGTTCCAACAATGGCGACCTGCTCCACGTACTCCTCTCTCGTGCTACCGTACGCCGCTTCCACTCGTTCTCTGTACCTCCTTACTCCTCCATGTCTTATCTCCTTTCCCAACCTCAGACCAAATAACTTCAGCCTCGCTCTTTGTCCACCGGAGAGACGATCCGCTCCTATCCTGAGATGTTCCAACCGATCTTCTCTAGTAATTGTCTCCGCCGTCGCCGTTGAGGACGCGGAGCAGAAGGAAGCTACCGCCACTGCTGTCCTTGATCCGCCCAAGACTAAGAAAGGCAAAGCCGCTTTGGTTCTCAAAAGAGATAGAGTATGAATTACCTTCTCTATCCCTTTACGCTCTAAATTTTTCATGTCTCAGTTGTTTGCTAAATTGGCAGACTAGGTCTAAGAGGTTTCTGGAAATCCAAAAGCTAAGGGAAACCAAAAAGGAGTATGACGTTAAGACTGCTTTATCTCTGCTTAAGCCAACTGCAAACACAAGGTTTGTAGAGTCTGTAGAAGCACATTTCCGTCTCAACATTGATCCAAAGTACAATGATCAGCAGCTACGAGCAACGGTCTGTTTTGGTTTTGCTGCTGGATATGGATATATAACTTGATATTGAATCTGAATGCATCCTCTTATTCTATAGGTGAGCCTGCCTAAAGGAACCGGGCAGACTGTTAAAGTGGCTGTTCTTGCACAAGGTTATTTGCCTACTACCTATATGTGTACATATTGTCATTTCAAGGGATTTTGCTACGATTTTAGTGTTTCCCTGTCAATGCTTCTTGTGTATTTCATTAGTGGAAAATGTATCTCTTTTCCTTGAGTTAGCAGTATGCAACAAGTGGTGCATTCCTTTCAGGTGAGAAGGTTGATGAAGCAAAAAATGCAGGGGCAGATATTGTGGGCAGTGATGATTTAATCGAACAAATAAAAGGAGGGTTCATGGAGTTTGATAAGTTAATTGCATCCCCCGATATGATGGTCAAGGTGTGTGTTGGCTTGTAACTCTAACTCGTGATCTATTTTCTAACATTCTTGAACTTGGTGGTTAGGTGGCTGGTCTGGGAAAGATTCTTGGCCCGCGAGGACTCATGCCAAATCCCAAAGCTGGTACCGTCACAGCTAACATTCCTCAGGTCTGCTCTGTACAAAATCTTGTGGTTATGGTAATCATGGATTTAAAGATGCATACATCTCTCACAGGCTATAGAAGAGTTCAAGAAGGGAAAAGTGGAATTCAGAGCGGACAAGACTGGGATTGTTCACATTCCCTTTGGTAAAGTTAATTTTACGGAGGAAGACCTGCTAATAAACTTCCTTGCAGCAGTGGTAGGCCGATTCTCCTTTATCACTATATATATATATATATATATATATATATATTTATTAAAATACAAAAATGAATCTGAGGGGATGACTGCAGAAATCAGTGGAGACGAACAAGCCAAAGGGAGCAAAAGGAGTGTACTGGAAAAGCGCGCACATATGCTCATCAATGGGGCCATCCATCAAGTTGAACATAAGGGAGATGATAGACTTCAAGCCTCCTGCTGCAAACTAATCAACAACCACATCTGTAAATGAGCTTCTTTTTGACAGAAGACGAGAGGAGAAACACCAAGGCTAGTTTGTTATACCTCACCTGTATGATTAGATGCATAAATCATGAACACCTTTTTTTTTTTTTTTTTTTTTTTTNTTGGTAAAAGCTAATTTGTCATTTTGAAAAGATGGTTAACAAATTATAATTCCTTAGAGTGGGCTTGAATCTCTTAAAGCCCATTAGTTTATTATTGTCAAATAAATGGAATGTAGAAATAGGGGAAAGATGTAATTTTAATATGGAATTTTCAAAAAGTGTTTAAAAAAATAAATATCGAATTTTTTTTAGAAATTTAATATTTTTTTTATATTTGTTTAGGAGAGAGAAAAGTTCTGGATTTTTTTAAATTACATTTTTCACGTAGAAATAGAGTAGAAAGATGGAATAATAAGTAGAGGATAAAACACTTGTTCTACTTTGTTCAAACATCATCTTCTTGTGAAATGTGGTGCCTACCTTGTGTTCGACCAAATGTCTCAGCCTCTTCCTTCCATCTCCATTCGCCGGCTGCTACCTACCTTCCTCCTTTCTTCAGGTTTTTTATCTCTCTTAGTCTCAGCCTTCTCTCTTTTTCTTGATTCTGGCGCTCACTCTTCTTTTTCTCCAGCGTCGCTCCGATGATGGATTGGACAAATAATCATTACCGTACGCTTGCTCGCCTTATTACAAAGCATGCTTGGCTTTACACCGAGATGATTGCCGCTGAAACGCTTGTTCACCAGCAGACCAATTTGGTGACTTTTCCTTTTCTTTTCTTATTGACTGACATATGGCTTTCCGATCTCCTAATAGACATGTCCTCCTTGTTCAGGACAGATTCTTAGCCTTTTCTCCCCAGCAACATCCTATTGTTCTTCAACTTGGTGGGAGCAATGTGGAAAACCTTGCAAAGGCTGCTAAGCTTTCTAATCCTTACGGATACGACGAAATTAATCTTAAGTTTGTACACTTTCTTTTCCTCTTCTTCCTTCTGTATTACTTGTGGACTTACTGGATTTTGTTATGTTAACATAGTTGTGGATGCCCCAGTCCTAAGGTAGCTGGCCATGGATGCTTTGGTGTTAGCCTCATGCTCAAACCCAAGGTCCCTTACTCCTCTACGCTTTTTCTTTATAGTGCTCTCTTTCACAGTTTTCTTTTCTTTTCTAATTTTGATTGTTAGCTTGTTGGAGAGGCAATGTCTGCCATTGCTGCCAATACCAATGTCCCTGTTACTGTGAAATGTCGAATTGGTGTTGACGATCATGATTCGTATGATGAGCTCTGTGAGTTTTTCGTTCCCAGGTCCCAGGTGCCTTCGGTTTTGAAGTCTGGATGTGCCACTACGTAGTATTACTACTAATACTTCTTTTTATTTACTCCTAGGTGACTTTGTATACAAGGTTTCTGCTCTATCACCAACCAGGCATTTCATTGTACATTCACGGAAGGCACTGCTAGGTGGGATAAGCCCTGCTGATAACCGCAGAATCCCTCCTCTAAAGTATGTTTACCATAACTTGTCTCTTGCTTACTGTCTTTTGGCATTATTGACTGTTTCTTTCAGGTACGAGTACTATTATGCCCTTGTGCGTGACTTCCCGGACTTGAAATTCACAATTAATGGAGGTATTACTTCTGTATCGAAGGTGACCATCTTTGAGATGAAAGACTAGTTTTCTTTACGAATAATTTCTAGCAGGGTAAGACTCAGAAAAACCTTGTAATTGTTAGGTAAACGCGGCATTGAAGGAAGGAGCTCACGGGGTCATGGTAGGCCGTGCTGCATACAACAAGTATGTGAAAATTTATCCTGGTGGTCTGAGCTCTATACAAAATATTTTTGTTTTTCTTGATTCACTGTCTTTTCTTAACAGCCCTTGGCAGACCCTAGGACATGTTGACACTGCAATTTATGGTATTCCAAGCCGTGGCCTTACGCGACGACAGGTTTCATGCAACATTCAGTTTTGTAGTTGCTTTGTATGCCAAACCTGTAGATTTGCTGATAAAAAGAACTCCGATATCTGAGTGTTGGTCAGGTTCTTGAACAATATCAAGTATACGGAGACTCTGTCATAGGGACACATGGAAATGGGAGGCCTAATGTGAGGGATTTAGTGAAGGTAGGTGTGGTTTAAACTTTAAAGAAGAAAGCGATAGGTGTTGAGAAAACTAATTGTCTATGAACTGAAAATGTTCCAATTCTCATTCATTGCAGCCTCTGTTAAACCTTTTCCACTCAGAGAATGGAAATAGCTTGTGGAAGCAAAGAGCAGACGTTGCTTTCAGGGAGTGCAAGGTGTGTTCAAGAAAAAAATGTTATTTTGGTACTAACAACTTAAGAGACTCTATAATATATGTTGAATTCAATTGTGCAGACGGTTGGTTCGTTGCTAGAAGTAAGCTTGAGGGGGATTCCGGACAGTGTGTTAGATTCCCCAATTTGTGGGAGTTCAGATAGTGGAGAAGAAGAAGAAGATGTGTTTGGTAATGTGCAGAATGTATTGCCGCCTCCTTGCGAAGTTGGAGAACAAGTCATCTTATGTGCATAGTTGGTTGAGGAGAGGCGTTTGTAATCTTATAAGTAACGTGTTGTTGAGAGAGAGAATCTCTCACTCTTGATCTTATTGAACGAGGCTTCATTGGTCTGACAATACATGAAAGCATAAACTCTATTTACACCATCATGGGCCGGGCCGTATTGGATCAGGCTCTCTTTTCCAATTTGCAAGTTAAGATTGAAACAAGATAAAATAAGCCTATTCATTTGGAATTGTTGGGCCGGGCCGTTCATAATTTATTTAGCCCATTAATTTTATTTTAGGATCCAGATTGATTCTATACGTGGAAAGTGTTGCTGGTTCAGTTTGTGTGGTAAAGTGTTCCGTTACATTGGGACGTGGCAGCGTTTCTGCCAAAGACGCATGTTTATATTATCCTCCTAGTCCTACTGTAATCCATCATCATTCGCGGCGGTATGGCTGATACAATTCTCTCCGTCGATCCTAAACCCTCCAATGGTTTCTCCTCTAAGCTTCTCGATTTTCTCGAGAGACTCCTTGTCAAGTTCATGCACGATGCTTCTCTCCCTCTTCACTACCTCTCCGGCAACTTCGCTCCCATCCGCCATGAAACTCCTCCCGTCAAGGATCTCCCAATCAATGGATTTCTTCCCGTCAGCTCTACTTTTCTATATACTCTATTGCTTTCCTGATGTTTAAGCTTCTGATCGTCTTCTCTTTATTTCTAGGATTGCTTGAATGGAGAATTTGTGAGGGTTGGTCCAAATCCCAAATTTGATCCCGTCGCTGGATATCACTGGTACCTTCTCTTCTCATCTCTTCTTCTATAGTTTTCAATTTTTTTATTTATTCTTGTTATATATGTTTCCATCTGCTGTTTTCAGGTTTGATGGAGATGGGTATGTGAGGGGCTGCTTATATTTCTCTTTCAGTTTTTCGTCAATCTCTACTTTGTGATCACATGAATATTCCTTCATGTTTTTCTTCAGAATGATTCATGGTTTACGCATCAAAGATGGGAAAGCAACTTATGTTTCTCGATATGTTAAGACATCACGTTTCAAGCAAGAAGAGTTTTTCGGAGCTGCCAAATTCATGAAGGTAGGGACTAGGGGTAGTACATACATACATACTTAAAAGAGTTTCAGGCTAATCATTCGTTTTATTTTGTAGATTGGGGACCTTAAAGGGTTTTTTGGATTGCTTATGGTTAACATGCAACAACTAAGAACTAAACTCAAAGTATTGGACGGCTCTTATGGACATGGAACTGGTTTACTTTCCTTACTTTGTATTCGTCCCTTTTACTTTCTCTCCTAGCTACTATCTTAACATCTCTCTCTGTTTCCATCAACCAGCTAATACAGCACTCATATATCACCATGGAAAACTTCTAGCATTACAGGAGGCAGATAAGCCATGTAAGCCTCTACCACCTCTTTGTTTTTCTTTTGAAATCTACATTGGTCCAGTTTAAGCGAAAATATGTGAACCTGACCTATTTTGAAACCAGTATCTTCAATTTTATTAGCAGTGTTTGTCTTCACCCACTTCATTGTTTCAAACTTTTGGTATAAAAGAAAAGAGCAAGGTAGGAGTATTTTTCCTTGATACCTTAAAAGCCAAAGCCACTACCTTTTGGTTTGTAGATGTTGTCAAAGTTTTGGAAGATGGAGACCTGCAAACTCTTGGCATGATAGATTATGACAAGAGATTGACCCATTCCTTTACTGCTCATCCAAAAGTTGACCCGGCTACTGGTAATCTTCATTTTTTCCTGAGAAACAAATTACTGTTTCTGTTGACCCTTCTGTGGACTCTTTCTGCAGGTGAAATGTTTACATTTGGCTATTCGCATACACCACCTTATCTCACATACAGAGTGATCTCTGAAGATGGCATTATGCATGACCCAGTTCCAATTACTATATCAGAGCCAATTATGATGCATGACTTTGCTATTACTGAGACGTATGCGATATTCATGGATCTTCCAATGCACTTCAGGCCAAAGGTATCTTACTCATCTAGTTTCAAGTTTACGCAAGATGATTTTTCCTCCCATATACTTTTGTTGAAATAGTGTAAGAGAAGATGATTATAAAGCAAATGAGGTTGCTTATTTTGATTTCCTTTGATAATCATAGAAATTGCCACCATGTTATATTCATGTGCTTTTGAAATTGATTCAAAGGAAATGGTGAAAGAGAAGAAAATGATATACACATTTGATCCCACAAAAAAGGCTCGTTTTGGTGTTCTTCCACGATATGCCAAAGATGAACTCATGATTAGATGGTTTGAGCTTCCCAACTGTTTTATATTCCACAATGGTATGTGTTTTTTTCTATTTTGTTTTAACGTTCACATCATTCTATAGTATAAATGCCATTCAGAATTCTGTGAATGACTTCCTATATCCAGCCAATGCTTGGGAAGAAGAGGATGAAGTCGTACTCATCACTTGTCGCCTCGAAAATCCAGATCTTGACATGGTCAGCGGGAAAGTGAAAGAAAAACTTGAAAATTTTAGCAACGAACTGTAAGCATCCCTGACTACATCTGTTCTCTCTCATAAACCGTATACCCCCCTCAACTATTGTTTGTGCAGGTATGAAATGAGATTCAATATGAAAACGGGCTCAGCTTCTCAGAAAAAACTATCAGCATCTGCGGTTGATTTCCCCAGAATCAACGAGCGCTACACTGGAAAGTATGAGTTCAGTTTTGTCAATGTTGATATGCATTGTGTTCCAAGCAAGGACATCTCATCGTTTATTTTTCTTTGGTGCATTTAGAAAACAGAGATATGTATATGGAACAATTCTGGACAGTATTGCAAAGGTTACAGGAATTATCAAGTTTGATCTGCATGCGGAAGCTGTGCCAGACAAAAGAATGCTGGAAGTAGGAGGAAACATCAAAGGAATATATGATCTGGGACAAGGCAGATATGGTTCAGAGGCTATATATGTCCCCCGTGAGACAGCAGAAGAAGAAGATGACGGTTACCTGATATTCTTTGTTCATGATGAAAACACAGGGTAGTTATTACTCTCTTGCTAGCTCCTAATCAGTTATCGCTTGTCTCTTTCTGATACAATAATATGATTGAATATGGTCAGGAAATCAAGTGTGAATGTGATAGACGCAAAAACAATGTCCGCTGAGCCGGTGGCAGTGGTGGAGCTGCCACATAGGGTCCCCTATGGCTTCCATGCCTTGTTTGTTACAGAGGTACTAAGCCCTAAATCCTTGTATGTCGTCTTTATCACCGATTCGTCTCTAACTACAAATGGGTCTGGTCTTGACAGGAACAACTCCAGGAACAAACTCTTATATAAGCCGAAGCTGTGTGCATATATATATATATATACACACTACTCCTAAGATGTGGAATTTATTAAATACATACAGAATATGACATCAATATTCAGTCCCCTTGTATCTCTATACATAAAATACATTTCATCCCCACTTGGCCTTTACAATGGACTTTATGATTGCAGAGATTGGTGACTTTATTATCCTTCGTTGTCTACAGCCTCTAGATCTAGAGCCACATCAACGTCTCTCTAAGTTTAGACAACTTCAGTACTTTAACATCTCAAAATCTAGTAGTACTTAGAGGACCTGTGGGAAACATATAAAGATGGGTAGGGACCCGTCCGGCATCACCATATAAGGACTCAGCTTAAATGGTCTTAGCGTTTAGTATACAATACGAGCAAATGTCAAAGCACAGAGACAATAGAAGAAAAATTACATGTACAGAGATGGACTGAACATGAGAGAGTATAGTGTTTAAGACTATTTTGGGTTTTGACTACACTAAAACAATTACTTAATATAAAAAAAGCCAAAAAGAGAAGGAGCCTCCTCTTGTGCCTTGTGCCAATCCCAATCCCAATCAATCCCCAAAGACCTCGCTGTTGCACACTGGGCAAACCTGCATTCCATATCCATAGAGTTGAGGCATATAAACAAACCATAACTGTAAGATCGATCAAATAATGGAATACCTTGTTGATGCTTAGCCACTTGGAAATGCATTGGGAATGATAAACATGCTTGCACGGCAGATTCATTTGCTTCTCCCCTATCTTGTACTTGAGCTGGCATATCACACACCTGCTCATCATCACACACACACATACTGGCTTTCACTGATGTGTTTGTTATTCATACCAACATCATATATCATTATAAGGTTTTCTCTTTACCTTTCCCCTGCTCTTTTCCTTGAGAAGATGCTCCCAAACTTATATTTTCTGGTGGGAAGGGTTTCTATGAGTTCCTGTGACAGCCCCCGGCTTTCTGTTCCTACTGCTTCACCCAGCTCTACTAATTCCTGATCCACAAACCAAACATCTTTTTATGTTGTCCCACATTTGAATCAACTGCCTCCTCTTGATTGACCATCTCCATCAGTCATCAGATAAAGAAGAAAACAAACCTCATAAGTCATTGTATCAGGATCAATATCATCTTGCCAGGATACCTGTGGCAACATGGCATTAACGACCATATAGAATTCATATCAGTGTCCTGCACGGATACACCACTCACTAGCTTCACAAAGATAGACAAAGAGTAAAGTAGTTGACCCAGATTCAAAATCATGTGCATATACCTGAGGACTGTCGGGATCATGCTCATTTGCAATGCCTGTAAGCACACACATATGTTTAGCTTACAAAAGAAGAATTCGACATGAATATTATATGATCAAAGGGAGGAATAACTAACATTCTTCAGCTTCAGAGTGCTCATCAATGTCGGCAGACCGTGCAACTGCGATTTCAGGGTCATCAACGTTTAACATGGGATGGTACTCCCAATTTGTTCTCCCGATAGACATTGTTGATAAGTGATCGTTCATGTCATAAGAACCATACAAGGAAGCATTATCAGACCCTGAAAATCCAAACTTGTATGCATTCGTATTCATGGTCCAGTAAAGATTGTCCTGAGAACAGGCAAAGAAAAGCGATAGTCAAGCATAAGCTCAACTAAGTAACAAAGAACAACACTCCTGTGGAGGTACCTGAGGATGAATTGTTCCTGTATGAGCATAATTAAGAGCCTGAGCCTGAGCCTGAGCCTGAGCCGCACCACCATAAAAGTCGATGTAACTAGCATAAGGGAATCCCATCTCATTGTAATGAGCATCTTCCATTGGCCTATCTCCATTCATTTCAGCTACTACAGGAGCGCAACTAAAGTTGAAACAAAACACACGAGGAAGAGAGCTAGCTTGATATATGTAAAATACGAAAGACCCTAGCAACTATCTGAGAAAGAAAGGAAACGATAACAAAAAAGCCTTGAAAAATGGAGAGTCAGACATTGAAAGAGTAAGAGGATGCATACATTCGAAAAAGGGTTGGAGCGGCGAGTGACAATTGGAAGGAGAGAAAGTGAAATTGAAAAGAGTTGCTTGTTTAGGAGAAGAAAGAGATGGGCATTTTGAGGGTGGAGACAAAAACGACGTCGAAGGAAGGGAGAAGAGGAAAAGCCGTCGAAGACGCCGGCGAAAAGGTATGTGGTTCAGTGTGGGGAGACGCACCTCTCCACAGATTTGATCTCGACCCTACACCTGTCTTCTCAGACCCAGAGACAAAGATTTGCTTTTTTCTCTTTCTTTAATAAATGAAGAAAGAAATAAAAGAATGAGGATTTGTTCCTTGTTTCATTGATTGATCATATTTAATTTTAAACCAAAACTACAGCTTTCAGCCTTGAGATTATCAAAACCACAACTTGCTTCACTGTTTTCCCACAAAAGGAAACCTCCATTCTTTTTTTTTTTTTTTTTGAAAAAACAAAAAGACAAAAGGATGGATGGTGAAACTCTTGGGCGTGGGAACAGTGTGCTTGTGATCTCTGTCTCGTCTACTCTGTTGTAGGGTAAATTGAAACTCCAATGAATAGTTATAACATCAAACAAGACTCTAGTGACGTCTGGATGCTTGGAAAGTTGCAGACAAACAATTACAAAAATAAACAACAATTTGCTTGTTGCTCTTGTCTTCTTGTACAGTTGGGCTTTATTTGTTATTGGGCTTTATTTGGTCTTGGCCCAGCTTGTTGCTGCCAAAGTCTCTTAGTGGCTTTAGATGTTTTCATTTTCATTTTCCCTTCCGGATTCTTAATTAAGCTGCGGGCGCGAGCGACTCTTTAACCCTAGAAATTCATCTTCATCTTCTTATTGTTCGTTTCTCCAGCAAATCTCTCGATCGCCGATGTCGAAGAGGTGCGTGCTTTATCCTTCTTTTTTGTCTTTGGTTTCGATATGAATATTTATCCTAAAATTCATTCAAGATTCCATATCTCTGTATACTTTGGTCCCAATTCTTATTTTATTCGTTTCCCAGAATCCTTTGTAAATTTTTTGCGCACGGTGCATGCTTAAAAGGGGATAATTGTGAATTCTCACATGACTGGAAGGATCCTACAAATAATGTAAGTTTTTAACTCTTTCTCGTCTATAGGCTATAGATATGGGGACCAGCATTCATTCCGTTTCTTTTCTAAATCACAGATTTGCACCTACTACCAGAGAGGAATCTGCTCTTATGGAAGCAGATGCAGGTACGAACACGTCAAATCTTATCAGCCTCATCTTTCTGCTTCATCTTCATCTTCATCCAGTGTGCTTCGTTCATCTCCTGCTCCGGCTTCCAGCATTCTTTCTTGTGCTTTTGTTCCTGGTGTCTCGGAAAGGGATCTCAACTCTGTTCCCTCACCATGTTCAAAACCAGCTTGGAATTTAGATTCTCTTCATCATGATTATTTAGACGAGCCAAGCTCCTTTAACCAAGGTACAACCAAACCAGAAGAACAACCCATTTGCTCATATGCTGCAGCTGGTGATTGCCCACGTGGTGATGAATGCCCTCACATCCATGGAAATATTTGCCCAACATGTGGAAAACGTTGTTTGCATCCTTTCAGACCTGAGGAGAGAGAGGAGCACAAGAAAGTATGTGAAAAAAAGCAGAAGCAGCTTGAAGCATTAAAACTTAGTCAGGAGATCGAGTGTTGTGTCTGTTTGGAACGTGTATTATCTAAGCCAACTCCAGCTGAGCGGAAGTTTGGGTTACTCACTGAATGTGATCATGCTTTTTGCATAGCCTGTATCAGGAATTGGCGCAGCAGTTCTCCTTCCACTGGAATGGATGTCAATAGCACACTGAGGGCTTGTCCTATATGCCGCAAGTTATCATATTTTGTTGTTCCTAGTGTAATTTGGTTTTCCGCTCCGGAAGAGAAAAAGGAAATCATGGACAACTACAGGGAAAAGCTCAGGTAACATTACTTTATTTATGAACATTACTTACGCACGGAGAGAAAAAGCTGCTATGTTATGGATATGTTACTGCAATAAATGCTCTATGTCTACCAGGTCAATTGATTGTAAGCATTTCAATTTCGGAGATGGGAACTGCCCGTTCGGGACAAGTTGCTTTTACAAGGTATATTTATGCATTCATTGCTGAAACTCTAATTAAATCATGCATGCTAAAGATGACACAAGTTATGTATTGAAAACCGCTGCTCAAGATTACATTGAAATCAGGTTATCTGTATTTGCTGCCGTGATTTCATTCACAATTATCTGTTTGAATCACCATATGGTACGACACCTTCTTGAAAACTCAGGAAGACGCACCATTGCTGTTTTATATTTCCTTTAGTATTATCTATAAGTGTGCTTTACTTGTCTATACTAGGGCCAGATGCGTCAAATCTAACAGATTTAAATCGTTGTGGTAATAATCCTGGGTCTGCAACTAGATTACATAGGGATTAAAGCATAAATTTTGCATGTCTTTATGGTAGAATAATAGTTAGTAGAGTTTTCTGCATTGAATAAAGGGTGGTTTGCAGAATTTTCAAGTAAGTCCCTAGAAAGCTTGATTAGTCCTTATTGGATGTTGTTGTATTCCAGCACACTGTGAAACCAGGGTCATATGCATGGAAATACCACAGGCCACCTCCGAGGCGTCCACGGTCCTCTGGATCTAACTTGTCAGACATGGACGCCATTATGAATATGCTTGGGAACATAATTTCAGAAAGCGAGTATGATCCCATTGGATTTGAAGATACAGATGATGACGACCTAACTACAACGGATATGATGATGTTACTGGCGCAGATGGATATGGAATCCGAGGACTCATCGAATGAAGATAGCTATTAGCTACCCATTTTTAAAATTATTAAAGTGAGAGTCTTAAGTCATATTGGGAGGCCGTAGTAGTCTTTGTTGTTTGGGTGGATTATATGACTCATTTTCCCTTGGAATGTATATACTTGATGGTGTTGATACGTGGTCATGATTGCAGCATGCGTATCATGATGGTCGTTTGGAGGAAGTGGTTCTGCGGCATCTGGATGCAGAAGATGGGCAGAGTGTGATAGCAAAAGATATAAGGTATTGTTGTATTAGGCGGCTTTCCGTCTCTTTTTTCTATCACTCTCTAATTATCTTTGGTGGGTTTTTCAAACTTTATTAGGTTGTCTGACTTCCTTGAAAACATGCACATATGAAGAAAGAGAAGGCAAAGGACTCTTTCTCTTTGTTTCTTTATCAGGGTTTCCCCATTCATTATAAATGATTGATTTGATCTTTTGCGATAAGAGTGAACGATAATTTATACTCATTCTGTATTTGTAACAAATATTACTACTTCCTTCAATTCAGAGCCCATGAGGGAAATTTTATACCAACATAGTCTCTCGAAACTCAGCCCATAAGCTATGCGCTCTGAAGCCCACATAGCTATGTTTTATAAGTTTTTTTTACTCTTCAAAACAAAGTTACAAATGGATGAAAAAGAGAGAACATCGACAATAGTAATGAACCACATTTGTAGGAAGTTGAGTCTTTTATTAGATGCGTGAATGAAGCTATGCTGGTTTTCCCAAAGTTAGCGTGTCTTTAGCTATATTGTTGGCTTTGGGAGAAGCGGTGAAGAAAGAACATGACAGAAAAAGACGACGACTGAAGAGGTCTTCTGAAGTAAACTTCTATACTTCGGTCAACGTAATGGTTCGAGAATTGCTTCAATTATGTTGCCATAATCAGACCAGACTTCAATAGTTCTCAAATGAAGGTCAGACATACTTGTAAGGGTCCAAAGAATGTAACGAAGTTCTGTTTCAAACTTGTTGGTTGATGGATGAAGAGCTTCTCTTGCGTGAAAGCAAACCTCTCCTCGAGGCCCCGGAAATCTCAACTCTGGCTCTGCCTCTCCTGCAAAATTTTGAACTATCCACGCCCCCACCAACTAGAAATTCATCACCTTACCAGGATACATTACGCTTTAAAAATGTTGGGGAGGGTTTGGTCCATTGAGATTCCTGCTCTCTCGATGAAAACATGATTATCTAGGTGCCAAATGGGATTCATCGTGTAGCTTGTTCAAATGCATTGCCTCTTCTTGAGCAAGTGAAACCATTACCAAAATATCATTTTGTTTTCTTTCGATAACCAACACATTTCTATTTTTCCATATTTCCCAAAAAATCCAGAGGACGGATTCCCCTAATGTTTTATTAATACTCAACTCGTTCATTATTTGTAACATAGTTTCCATATTTTGAGTTAATGAGTTTGTGAAACCGTGATTAGTGCCAGGAATAGCGGCCAAATGCCATATCTTTCGCGAAATCACACTCAAACAAAACGTGGTTTATTGTTTTGTATGTTTTATAAGTTAAGAAGAAGATCTGATGATAACTTGATATGTATAAAGGAATAAAGGTGGGATACGACCAATAATCCAAACCAGCTCGCTTTACTTTGGCGTGGCTGAATGAAGCAGTGAAGTGAGTTTGTAGAAATCATGAGAAATTGCAGCCCAACAGCTGAAGCCGCACATGTTCTTGCTATGCAGCCTATATTACAGGAATCTGTCAAGGAATTTAGATCATCATGAAGACAGGTCAAACCATATATATCGACCCAAGTATATTGTTGGAACCTAAACATGTGGAGAGACCAAAACTTCTTGTACCATCTACCACCTCACATCTTCTATTACTCCTCCGGCCCCTCGTAGTGGGGAGGAGATGGAGAAAAAGCCTGCACTTCAAATGTGTTAAACTTAGAGAAATCAAAAGACGCTCGCTTTAGTGGTGCAAATGAAACAACCTTGAAGCTAAGAAGCTCAGACTGCTCCGCCCGCAACTTTCCATTCGCTAAGATTAAGAGAGAATATGCGAAAACTATAAAATTTGTTAATTCTCAGTATTGCGTATGTTATTTAATGTCTTAGTAATAACGTGAAAACAATCAAATTTTTTTAAATTAGTAATAGGGTCATGATTTTTGGCCAAATTGTAATAATTGAAATTTATTTTATTGGTTTGTTAGAGTCTCCTTAAAAAATAATTGGATGAAACTTTTCAATTCTAAATATTGCAATGGTTGTGTATTATTTTAGGAATAACGTCAAAACGACAATTTTTTTTGGAATCAGTGGGCTATTGTTCATGGTTTTTGGTCAAATTAATAAACTGAAAATTTTATTTGTAATGCTTCCTTAGAGTCTCTTTAACAATATCAAATAAATCAATTTTTCAATTATAAATAATGCATAAGTTATAAAACGTTTTAGAAATAACGTCAAAACGACCGAAATATTTGGAATCAGTGGATTATATTAATGGTTTTTGGCCAAACTGAAAAAAATAACATTTACTTTTTATTGCTTCTTTAGATTTTCCTTAACAATCATAAATGGAGAAATTTTCTAATTTTCAATATTGCATTAGTTGTGTCATATTTTATCAATAACGTCGAAATGAATTGATTTTTTTGAATTAGTGGGCAGGAAGTCCATGGTTTTTGACCAAAATTGACAATTCATTTGAAATGTTTCCTTAAAATCTCATTACAAATAACAAATGGATTAAAAATTTTAATTATCAATAATGCATAAATTTTGTAATGTTTTAGCAAAAACGCCAAAAAATAGTTGAAATATTTGGAATAAGTAGGTTATAACCATGATTTTTGGCCAAATAGAAATAAATACATTTTACTTTCTAGGACTTGTAGCGTAGGAATCACTTTAATTATTTTTCATGTTGTTTTGGTTTTAAACGTATTCTTATAGGTTTTGTTGTAGTGAGTTTCGTTATTTATTTCAAATCTTGAGACTGATGGTTTCATCTTTCAGAATAAAATAAAAATTGTATTGTCAAATTCATTTATAAAAACATGTGTTTTATAAAGAGGTAAAATATAAGGAGATTCTCAAAAATAATACAAAAAGTAAGTATAAAGTAAGTATGTTCCAAAAATACCTTAAAAAGTTAAATTGTTCTAAAATACCAAAAAAATTATGTTCCAAAAATACCAATTTTTTTATAATAGTTTTAAAACCTTAAATTTAAACTATAAACCTTCACAACTAAACCCTACCGTGTATAAACTAAATCATATTGTTTAATTAGTGAACCAAAACCATAAATTTTAAATTATAAACTTTTAAACCTTAAATTTTATGTTTATTTCAAATTATGAGTTTGACGTTATTGCGAAAACATAGTCAAACTAATGTAGTAGTGATAATTAACAAGTTCCAACATATTTTTATGTTAAAGAGACTTCAAGGAAGCATACTAAAACTTATTCAAAGTTTTATCATTTTGACAAAAATTCATGGGTTATAACTCACTAATTGATATATTTTTAGTGATTTTAACGTTATTGCGAAAACATGGTCAAACTAATGTAGTAGTGATAATTAACAAGTTCCAACATATTTTTATTGTTAAAGAGAATTCAAGGAAGCATACTAAAACTTATTTCAAGTTTTTCATTTTGACAAAAATTGGTGGGTTATAGCTCACTAATTGATATATTTTTAGTGATTTTAACGTTATTACGAAAACATGATCAAACTAATGTAGTAGTGATAATTAACAAGTTCTAACATATTTTTTTGTTAAAGAGACTTCAAGGAAACATACTAAAACTTATTCCAAGTTTTGTCATTTTGACAAAAATTCGTGGGTTATATAGGTCACTAAATGATATATTTTTAGTCACTTTGAAGTTATTGAAAAATATAGTCCAACTAATGTAGTAGTGATAATTAACAAGTTCTAATATATATTTATTATTAAAGAGACTTAAATGAAGCATACTAAAACTTATTTAAAGTTTTGTCATTTTGACAAAAATTCGTGGGTTATAGCTCACTAAATGATATATTTTTAGTGATTTTGACGTTATTGCAAAAACATGGTCAAACTAATGTAGTAGTGACAATTAACAAGTTCCAATATATATTTATTGTTAAAGAGACTTCAAAGAAACATAATAAAACTTAGTTCAAGTTTTGTCATTTTGACAAAATATCGCGAGTTATAGCTCACTAATTGATATATTTTTAATGATTTTGACGTTATTGCAAAAACATAGTCAAAGTAATGTAGTAGTGATAATTAAAAAGTTCCAATATATATTTTTATTGGTAAAGAGACTTCAAGGAAACATACTAAAACTTATTTCAAGTGTTGTGATGTTGATAAAAATTCGTGGGATATAGCTCACTAATTGATATATATTTTTAGTTATTTTGACGTTATTGCGAAAATATGGTCAAACTAATGTAGTAGTGATAATTAACAAGTTACAACATATTATTATTGTTAAGGAGACTTCAAGGAAGCATAGTAAAACTTATTTCAAGTTTCGTCATTTTGACAAAAATTTGTGGGTTATAGCTCACTAATTAATATATTTTTAGTTATTTTGACGCTATTGCAAAAATATGGTCAAACTAATGTAGTAGTGATAATTGACAAATTCTAATATATATTTATTTTTAAAGAGACTACAAGGAAGCATACTAAAACTTATTTCAAGTCTTGTCATTTTGACAAAAGTTCGTGGATTATAGCTCACTAATTGATATATTTTTAGTGATTTTGACGTTATTGCAAATACATGGTCAAACTAATATATTAGTGATAATTAACAAGTTGCAACATATTTTCATTATTAAGGAGACTTCAAGGAAGCATACTAAAACTTATTTCATTTTTTTCATTTTGACAAAAATTCGTGGGTTATAGCTCACTAATTGATATATTTTTAGTGATTTTGACGTTATTGCGAAAATATGGTCAAACTAATGTAGTAGTGTAATTAACAAGTTCCAACATATTATTATTGTTAAGGAGACTTCAAGGAAGCATACTAAAACTTATTTCATATTTTTTCATTTTGACAAAAGTTCGTGGGTTATACCTCACTAATTGATATATTTTTAGTGTTTTTGACGTTATTGCAAAAACATAGTCAAAGTATTGTAGTAGTGATAATTAAAAAATTTCAATATATATTTTTATTGGTAAAGTGACTTCAAGGAAACATACTAAAACTTATTTCCAGTGTTGTCATGTTAATAAAAATTCGTGGGTCATGTTGAGGCAAGGAGTTGAAGACGAGAAGATAACCTCAAGATCTGTAATTTGAAACCCATTTGCAAATTCAAATTCAAAAATATTCTAATTTTTTTTTTTTCTCTTTCTTTAAAATATTTTGAGAAATTCCTTGAAACACCACCAAAAGAAGTTCAAATTCCAAAACTACCATACACTCCCAAAAGTTACAAAAATACCACACACTCTCAAATGTTCCAAAAATACCACAAACATAAAAAGTGAATTTTAAGAGTTTAGAATTTAAAATTTTGGGTTTGGGTTCACTAAGTAGAGTTTAGGGTTTAGTTTTGAAGGGGGTAGAGTTTGGTTTTGGGGTTTTCGGATTTAAATTTGAAGTTTTAAAGTTATTTCAATTTTGTGGTATTTTTAGAACAAAAACATTTTTGTGGTATTTTTGGAAATTTTGGGAGTGTGTGGTATTTTTGGAATAAACTTAATTTTTTGTGTTATTTTTGAGAATGTCCCAAATATTTTATGCATTATAAACTAAATGCACTTCTAGAATTTAATAAATAAACAAAATTTGTTTTTGACTAAATTTAATAAATATAAACTTTGTATAAAAATAAAACAACATTTTTATTTTTAAATATTTTAAACGAAAAGGAGTAACATTATTTACAAGACACATGGATTAAATAGATTTATTTTCAAATGTGGGGGCGTAAATATAAGATTTATCATTTATGAGTCCACGCCGATGCAATATCAAAAAGTTACATAGAGCTCATTTTGTTAAATTTGAACTATTCACTGAATATAGAAAAATCGTCGTAGAAAACGACAGTAAAATGATAGAAGTCGATAACTTTGTTGATTTCTCGTCGGTATTGGTAAGGGTCCATTTCTTCTTCCTCCGTTGTTGAGGTTTGGAGGTTTTCTCTTTACATTGGTTGTTGTTTTTTTTTTCGTCACCATCATGGGTTCTTGTTTAGATTTTGAATCGATCAAATATGCCTTTTTTTTTCTTTTTCTAATTCAAATCTGCTTCAAATCAACAAGTTCGTCATTTAAATCATGGATTCTACTGTGTTTATTGGAAACATCACCAGAATCCAAACGACCTACTTGAATGTGTGCCTTATGGTGCGTGATGTTTGTGGCGGTGTTATCTTTGGCCGTCACTACGTTAGCATCGGTGGCGGAGGCGGTCGCCGAAGCTCCGTCGGTGGCGTCGTAGACTTCCCAGTCCAAAGCTCTTCCGATCCTTACCTCGTCGGGTAATTTCTTCATCTCGTTGGTTTCTTATAGAAGAAAGCATAAAATGTATTCTTCGTTCTTTTTGGACCGTTTTAATAACTTTTTTATACCAAATTCTGTGATGAAATTGAAAGAGTTAGGGCTTTTAAGATGTGTAGACTTGATTTCTTTAATTAATAGAAGTAGAGTTATAATGGGTACCAATATATGTCACATTTGCAGCACTTCTTGGATCTTATTCAATTTGTGTCGTTTCTTTTTCTTTGGTGCAGAGTCTGCAGACTATTTACGTCACATTTGCACTCTTTTATTGGATTTCTCTTTTTAGTTCTAATGGGTTAATCAGCATTTTTAAAAAGACAAATCTTTGTTTACTATATGGTATTATATATACTATTTCTTGGTAGGCATTGTTTCACAAAGGTCAAATTGGGTTCTCCTCCCACTGAGTTCAATGTTCAGATTGATACTAGAAGTGACATTTTATGTGTTGTAGTTCTTGCAGCAACTGTCCTCCTAGGCTCCTACCAGTAGCTTTAGTTTATACTTATTATTTTCTTTTCTAAATGTATTCCAGATCGAGCTCCGTTTCTTTGATGCTCCTGGCTTCTGGCTCAGTTAAATGTTTACATCACATTTGATTTCAGACCATAGCATCGCAATATTCAGGTAAAATAATTCATGACTTACACGTTTTATTTTGTTTAGGTTTAGGATTCAGTTTTTAACGAAACAAAAAATAATATATATAAAAGTCCCTTCAGCCAAAAAAATATATTTGAAAATCCCTTCATTTTGAACTTATATAACTAATTTTGCTACTAAAAATAAATCTATATTAGTTCTCAATAAATTTATTAACTTCTCATAATTTATAACTATTTATATTATTCATAAATTAATTACTTTCGAGAACACATAATTGAAAAAGATCTTAAGAATTAATCAATATTTTTATTTTATTTTATTTTAACAAAATTTTTAAAAAATATTTTGGATAACTTTAGGGTTTAGGGTTTAGGGTTTAGGGTTTAGGGTTTAGGGTTTAGGTTTAGGGTT